>MJUU01040185.1:0-35993 GCA_002080025.1 Modiolus philippinarum
TGTCACAGTGCCTTTATTGTTCCGGGATAAATCATATGTCTCTGCTCGAAGGAAAATGGAGTAATTTCTCTGAATTACAGTGCCTTTATTGGTACAGGATAAATCATATGCCTCAGATAGGCGGACATTTGGGTCCAGTCTCTGTGTTACAGTACCTTTGTTGTTCCAGGTTAAATTATATGTTTATGATAGGCGGACACTTGGGTCCAGTCTCTGTGTTACAGTACCTTTATTTTTCCAGGATAAATCATCTCACTCTGATAGATCGACACTGGGATCATGTCTCTGTGCCATTGCCTTTATAGTTCCAGGATAAATCATATAACTCTGATAGATTGACACTTGGATCATGTCTCTGTCCCGTAATGCCTTTCTTGTTCTAGGTTAAATCGTCTTACTCTAATAGGTTGACACTGGAATCAAGTCTCTGTGTCACAGTACCTTTATTGTCCCAAGATAAATCATATAACTCTGATCGATTGACACTGGAGGCATGTCTTTTGTCACAGTGCCTTTCTTGTTCCAGGATAAATCATCGGTCTCTGATAGGAGGACAATGGAGTCATTTCTTTGTATTACAGTACCTTTATTTGTCGAGGATAAATCATATGTCTCTGAAAGGTTGACACATGGGTCAAGCCCCTGTGTTAAAGTACCTTTATTTTTCTAGGATAAATCATTTAACTCTGATAGAATGACACTGGGATCATGTCTCTGTGTCACAGTTCCTTTATAGTTCCAAGATAAATCATATAACTGATAGATTGACACTGAAGGCATGTATTATGTCAAAGTGTCTTTATTGTTACAGGATAAATCATCGGTCTCTGATAGGAGGACAATGACACCATTTTTCTGTGTTACAGTACCTTTATTTGTCCAGGATAAATCGTATGTCTCTGAAAGGTGGACACTTAATTCAAGCCTCTGTGTTAAAGTACCTTTATCATTCCAGGATAAATCATCTCACTCTGATAGATCGACACGACACTGGAATCATGTCTCTGTGCCATAGTACCTTTATAGTTCCAGGATAAATCATATAACTCTGATAGCTGGACATGGAGATCATGTTTCTGTGGCATAGTACATTTATTTTTCCAGGACATATCGTGTTACCCTGATAGGTGGACACTGGAATCGTGTCTCTGTGTCGGAATACCTGTACAGTTCCAGGATAAATCATATAACTCAGATAGATTGACACTGGAGGCCAGTCTTATGTCACAGTGCCTTCATTGTTCCGGGATAAATCATCGGGCTCTGAAAGGAGGACAATGGAGTCATTTCTCTTTGTTACAGTACCTTTATTTTGGTTCAGGACAAATCATCTGTTTCTAATAGTCGGACACTTGGGTCCAGTCTCTCTGTTACAGTACCTTTATTGTTCCAGGATAAATCATCTAACTCTGATAGCTGGACAATGGAATAATGTCTCTGTGTCATAGTACCTTTATTTTTCCTAGATAAATCATATAACTCTGACAGATTGACACTGGAGGCATGTGTAATGTCAGAGTGCCTTTTTTGTTCCAGGATAAATCATCGGTCTCTAATAGGAGGAAAATGGAGTCATTTCTCTCTGTTACAGTACCTTTAGTGGTCCAGGTTAAATTATATGTTTATGATAGGCAGACACTTGGGTCCAGTCTCTGTGTTACAGTACTTTTATTTTTCCAGGATAAATCAGTCTCACTCTAATAGATCGACACTGGGATCATGTCTCTGTGCCATTACCTTTATAGTTCCAGGATAAATCATATAACTCTGATAGATTGACACTTGGATCATGTCTCTGTCCCGTAATGCCTTTCTTGTTCTAGGTTAAATCGTCTTACTCTAATAGGTTGACACTGGAATCAAATCTCTGTGTCACAGTACCTTTATTGTCCCAGGATAAATCATATAACTCTGATAGATTGACACTGGAGGCATGTCTTTTGTCACAGTGCCTTTATTGTTCCAGGATAAATCATCGGTCTCTGATAGGAGGACAATGGAGTCATTTCTTTGTTTTACAGTACCTTTGTTTGTCCAGGATAAATCATATGTCTCTGAAAGGTGGACACATGGGTCAAGCCCCTGTGTTAAAGTACCTTTATTTTTCTAGGATAAATCATCTAACTCTGATAGAACGACACTGGGATCATGTCTCCGTGTCACAGTTCCTTTATAGTTCCAGGATAAATCATATAACTGATAGATTGACACTGAAGGCATGTCTTATGTCAAAGTGTCTTTATTGTTACAGGATAAATCATCGGTCTCTGATAGGAGGACAATGGCACCATTTTTCTGTGTTACAGTACCTTTATTTTCCAGGATAAATCGTATGTCTCTGAAAGGTGGACACTTAATTCAAGCCTCTGTGTTAAAGTACCTTTATCATTCCAGGATAAATCATCTAACTCTGATAGATCGACACGATACTGGAATCATGTCCCTGTGCCATAGTACCTTTATAGTTCCAGGGTAAATCATATAACTCTGATAGCTGGACATGGAGATCATGTTTCTGTGGCATAGTACATTTATTGTTCCAGGATATATCGTGTTACCCTGATAGGTGGACACTGGAATCATGTCTCTATGTCGGAATACCTGTACAGTTAAAGGATAAATCATATAACTCTGATAGATTGACACTGGAGGCGTGTCTTATGTCACAGTGCCTTTATTGTTCCGGGATAAATCATCGGGCTCTCATAGGAGGACAATGGAGTCATTTCTCTTTATTACCGTACCTTTATTGGTCCAGGACAAATCATATGTTTCTAATAGTCGGACACTTGGGTCCAGTCTCACTGTTACAGTACCTTTATTGTTCCAGGATAAATCATCTAACTCTGATAGCTGGACAATGGAATCATGTCTCTGTGTCACAGTACCTTTATTTTTCCCAGATAAATCATATAACTCTGACAGATTGACACTGGAGGCATGTGTAATATCAGAGTTCCAGGATAAATCATCGGTCTCTATTAGAAGGACAATGGAGTCATTTCTCTCTGTTACAGTACCTTTAGTGGTCCAGGATAAATCATAAGTTTATAATAGGCGGACACTTGGGTCCAGTCTCTGAGTTACAGTACCTTTATTGTTCCAGGATAAATCATCGGTCTCTGATAGGAGGACAATGGATCCATTTCTCTGTGTTACAATACCTTTATTTTTGCAGGATAATTCATATGTCTCTGAAAGGTGGACACTTGGGTCAAGTCTCTGTGTTACAATACCTTTATTTTTCCAAGATAAATCATAAAACTCTGATAGATGGACACGGGTGTCATGTCTCTTTGCCATATTACCTTTTTTGTTCCAGGATAAATCGTCTTACTCTTGTAGGTGGACACTGGAATCATATCTCTGTGTCACAGTTCCTTTATAGTTCTAGGATAAATCATATAACTGATAGATTGACACTGAAGGCATGTCTTATGTCAAAGTGTCTTTATTGTTCCAGGATAAATCATCGGTCTCTGATAGGAGGACAATGGCACCATTTTTCTGTGTTACAGTGCCTTTATTTCTCCAGGATAAATCGTATGTCTCTGAAAGATGGACACTTGGGTCAAGCCTCTGTGTTAAAGTACCTTTATTATTCCAGGATGAATCATCTAACTCTGATAGATCGACACTGGGATCATGTCTCTGTGCCATAGTACCTTTATATTTCCAGAATAAATCATATAACTCTGATAGCTGGACATGGAGAACATGTTTCTGTGCCATAGTACATTGATTGCTCCAGGATAAATCGTGTTACCCTGATAGGTTGACACTGGAATCATGTCTCTGTGTCGGAATGCCTGTACAGTTCCAGGATAAATCATATAACTCTGATAGATTGACACTGGAGGCGTGTCTTATGTCACAGTGACTTTATTGTTCCGGGATAAATCATCGGGCTCTGATAGGAGGACAATGGAGTCATTTCTCTTTGTTACAGTACCTTTATTGGTCCAGGACAAATCATATGTTTCTAATAGTCGGACAGTTGGGTCCAGTCTCTCTGTTACAGTTCATTTATTGTTCCAGGATAAATCATCTAACACTGATAGATGGACACTAGGGTCATGTCTCTGCACCGTAATACCTTTACTGTTCCATAATAAATCGTCTGACTCTGATTGGTTGAAACAGGGGTCATGTCTCAGTGTCACAGTACCTTTATTTTTCCAGGATAAATCATATTACACTGATAGATTGACACTGGAGGCATGTCTTATGTCACAGTACCTTTATTGTTCCGGGATAAATCATATGTCTTTGCTCGGAGGAAAATGGAGTAATTTCTCTGAATTACAGTGCCTTTATTGGTACAGGATAAATCATATGCCTCAGATAGGCGGACACTTGGGTCCAGTCTCTATGTTACAGTACCTTTATTGTTCCAGGTTAAATTATATGTTTATGATAGGCAGACACTTGGGTCAAGTCTCTATGTTAAAGTACCTTTATTGTTCCAGGATAAATCATCTAACTCTGATAGCTGGACAATGGAATCATGTCTCTGTGTCACAGTACCTTTATTTTTCCCAGATAAATCATATAACTCTGACAGATTGACACTGGAGGCATGGCTTATGTCACAGTGCCTTTATTGTTCCAGGATAAATCATCGGTCTCTAATAGGAGGACAATGGAGTCATTTCTCTCTGTTACAGTACCTTTAGTGGTCCAGGGTAAATCATATGTTTATAATAGGCGGACACTTGGGTCCAGTCTCTGTGTTACAGTACCTTAATTGTTCCAGGATAAATCATCGGTCGCTAATAGGAGAACAATGGAGTCATTTCTCTGTTACAGTACCTTTAGTGGTCCTGGATAAATCATATGTTTCTAATAGGCGGACACTTGGGTCCAGTCTCTCTGTTACAGTACCTTTATTGTTCCAGGATAAATCATCTAACTCTGATATATGGACACTGGGGTCATGTTTCGAATACCTTTACTGTTCCAGGATAAATCGTCTAACTCTGATTGGTTGAAACAGGGGTCATGTCTCAGTGTCAGAGTACCTTTATTGTTCCAGGATAAATCATCTAACTCTGATAGATTGAAACTGAAATCATATCTCTGTGTAACAACACCTTTATTGTTCCAGGATAAATCACATAACACTGATAGATTGACCCTGGAGGCATGTCTTATGTAACAGTGCCTTTATTGTTCCAGAATAAATCATATGTCTCTGCTCAGATGACAATGGAGTAATTTCGCTGCATTACAGTGCTTTTTTTGGTACAGGATGAATCATGTGCCTCAGATAGGCGGACAATGGGGTCCACTCTCTGTGTAACAGTACCTTTATTGTTCCAGGATAAATCATCTACCTCTGATAGCTGGACAATGGAATCATGTCTCAGTGTCATAGTATCTTTATTTTTCCCAGATATATCATGTAACTCTGACAGATTGACACTGGAGGCATGTCTAATGTCAGAGTGCCTTTATTGTTTCAGGATAAATCATCGGTCTCTAATAGGAGGACAATGGAGTCATTTCTCTCTGTTACAGTACCTTTAGTGGTCCAGGATAAATCATATGTTTATAATAGGCGGACACTTGTGTCCAGTCTCTGTGTTACAGTACCTTTATTGTTCCAGGATAAATCATCGATCTCTGATAGGAGGACAATGGAATCATTTCTCTGTGTTACAATACCTTTATTTTTGCAGGATAAATCACATGTCTCTGAAAGTTGGACACTTGGGTCAAGTCTCTGTGTTACAGTACCTTTATTTTTCCAGGATGAATCATAAAACTCTGATAGATGGACACGGGGGTCATGTCTCTCTGCCATATTACCTTTTTTGTTCCAGGATAAATTGTCTTAGTCTTGTAGGTGGACACTGGAATCATATCTCTGTGTCACACTTCCTTTAAAGTTCTAGGATAAATCATATAACTGATAGATTGACACTGAAGGCATGTCTTATGTCAAAGTGTCTTTATTGTTCCAGGATAAATCATCGGTCTCTGATAGGAGGACAATGACACAATTTTTCTGTGTTACAGTACCTTTATTTCTCCAGGATAAATCGTATGTCTCTTAAAGGTGGACACTTGGGTCAAGCCTTTGTGTTAAAGTTAAGGAGGACAATGGAGTCATTTCTCTTTGTTACAGTACTTTATTGGTCCAGGACAAATCATATGTTTCTAATAGTCAAACACCTAGGTCCAGTCTCTCTGTTACAGTACTTTTAGTGTTCCAGGATAAATCATCTAACTCTGATAGATTGACACTGGGGTCATGTCTCAGTGTCACAGTACCTTTATTTTTCCAGGATAAATCATATAACACTGATAGATTGACACTGGAGGCATGTCTTATGTCACAGTGCCTTTATTGTTCCGGGATAAATCATAGTCTCTGATCGGAGGAAAATGGAGTAATTTCTCTGAATTACAGTGCCTTTATTGGTACAGGATAAATCATATGCCTCAGATAGGAGGACACTAGATATATCCTGGAAAAATAAAGGAACTGTTACACAGAGATATAATTCCGGTGTTCAGCTATCAGAGGTAGACGATTTATCTAGGAACAACAAAGGTACTATGGCACAGAGACATGATCCCAGAGTCAATCTATCAGAGTTAGATGAATTATCCTGGAACAATAAAGGGACATTGACACTGAGGGATGTCCCCTGTCTCAACCTATTAGAGTAAGACGATTTATCCTGGTACAGTAAAGGGCATTACGGCTTAGAGACATGATCCCAGTGTCGATTTATCAGATTTGGAACAATAAAGGTACTGTGACACAAAGACACGATTCAAGTGTCCACCTATCAGAGTTCGACGATTTATCCTGGAACAATTAAGGTACTATGGCAAAGACACCTGATCCCCGTGTCCATCTGTCAGAATTAGATGATTTATCCTGTAATAAAGGTACCGTAACACAGAGACTTGCCCTAGTGTCCACCTTTCAGAGACATATGATTTTTCCTGGAAAAATAAGGTACTGTAACACAGAGAAATGGTTCCGTTGACCTCCTATCAGAGACCGATGATTTTATCCTGGAACAATAAAGACACTGTAACATAAGACATGCCTTCAGTAATCTATCAGAATATATGAACTATAAGGGTACTATAGCACAAAGACATGATCCCAGTGTCGATCTATCAAAGTTATATGATTTATCCTGGAATAATAAAGGTACTGTAACACACAGAAATGACGCCATAGTCCTTCCATTAGAGGAAGATTATTGATCCTGGAACAATAAAAGGTATTGTTGACCCCTGTGTCAACCTATCAGAGTTAAATTATTTATGTTGGAACAATAAAGGTACTGTAACACAGAGACCTGATTCCGGTGTTTACATATCAGAGTTATGCGATTTATTCTGGAACAATAAAGGTACTATGGTAGAGACATGATTCCAGTGTCCATCTATCAGAGATATATTATTTATCCCGGAACAAAAAAGGTGCTATGACACAGAGAAATGACTCCAGTGTCAATATATCATAGAAAGATGATTTATCCTGGAACAATAAAGGTACTGTGACACAGGTGTCAACCTTTTAGAGTTAGACCATTTAACCTGGAACAGGAAAGGTATTACGGCACTGATACATTATTCAAGTGTCAATCTATCAGAGTTATATGATTTATCCTGGAACTATAAAGGTACAATGGCACAGAGACATGATCCCAGTGTCGATCTATTAGAGTTTGATAATTTATCCTGAGATAATAAAGGTACTTTAATACAAAGACTTGACCCAAGTGTCCACCTATCAGAGACAAATGATTTATCCTGGAACGAAAAAGGCACTGTGTCATAAGAAATGACTTCCGTGTCCAACAATCAGAGGTAGATAATTTATCCTGCAACAATAATTGTGCTGTGACACTGAGACACGACCCATGAGACAATCTATCAGAGTTAGACGATTTATCCTGGTGCAATAGTGGAACTATGGCACAGAGACATGATCCCCGTATCCATCTATCAGAGTTAAATGATTAATCCTGGAACAATAAAGGTACAGTGACAGAAAGACCTGATTCCAGTGTAAACCTATCAGAGTTAGATGATTTACTGTGGAAGTACTTTTATTCGTGGACATCAATTTACGTGGTTTTCTTAAATATCACTATTTCGTGGGAACTTAAATTCGTGGTTTCAAATTATATACATTTAAACTCTATGGGAAAAAATGCATTTCGTTGGGATCTTAATTTCGTGGTTTAATGGAACCACGAAATCCACGAAAATTTGAACAACACGAATAATAAGACTTTCACAGTATTCTGGAACAATAAATAAACTGGGACAAAGAAACATGACATTAGTTTCTATCTAGCAAAGTTAGATGATTAATCCTGGAACAAAAAGGTGCTATAAAACAGAGACATGACTCCAGTGTCAATCTATCATTGACAGATAATTGATCCTGGAACATTAAAGGTACTGTGATACAGAGACTTGACCCAGGTGTTCACCTATCAGAGACATATGATTTATCCTGGACCAATAAAGGTACTGTAAAACAGAGAAATTACTCCATTGTCCTGCTATCAGAAACAGATGATTTATCCCGAAGCAATTAGGCCAGTGTCCACCTATCAGAGTAAGTTGATGAATTATCCTGAAACAATAAAGGTCCTGTGACACAGAGACATGATTCCAGTTTCTACCTATCAGAGATCGACGATTTATCCTAGAACAATAACGGTACTTGGGCAGAGAGACATGATCCCCGTGTCCATCTATCAGAGTTAGATGATTTATCCTGGAACAATAAGGTACCGTACCACAGAGACTTGACCCAAGTGTCCGCCTATCAGAGACATATGATTTATCCTGGACCAAAAAAGGTACTGTAACACAGAGAAATGACTCGATCATACTCCTATCAGAGACCTCTGATTTATCCTGGTACAATAAAGGCACTGTGACATAAAATATGCCTCCAGTGTCAATCTATCAGAGAAATATGATTTATCCAACAACAATAAAGGTAATGTGACACTGGGACATGATTCCAGTGTCAACCAATCAGAGTTAGATGATTTATCCTGTAAAAATAAAGGTACTGTAACACAGAGACTTGATCATAAGTATTTGCCTATCAGAGACATAAGATTTATTCTGGACCAATAAAGGTACTGTAACACAGAGAAATGAATCCATTGTCCTCCTATCAGAGACCTATCATTTATCCTCGAACAATAAAGGCACTGTGATATAAGACATGCTCCAGAGGCAATCTATCAGAGTTATATGATTTATCCTGGAACATAAAAGGTATTGTGACACAAAGACATAATTCCAGTGTCCACCTATAAGAGTAAGACGATTTATCCTGGACGAATAAAGGTAGTATGGCAGAGAGACATGATCCCCGTGTCCATCTATCAGAGTAAGATGATTTATCCTGGACAAATAAAGGTATTGTAACACAGAGACTTGACACAAGTCTCCACCTTTCATAGCCAAATGATTTATCCTGGAATAAAAAAAAAAGGCATTGACATAAGAAATGACTTCCGTGTCCACCAATCACAGGTTGATGATTTATCCTGGACCAATAAAGATACTGTAACACAGAGAAATGACTCCATTGTCCTCCTATCAGAGACCGATGATATATCCTGGAACAATAAAGGCACTGTGACATAAGACATGCCTCCAGTGTCAATCTATCCGAGTTATATGATTTATCCTGGAACAATAAAGGTACTCTGCCACAGAGACATGATTCCAGTATCAATCTATCAGAGTTATATGATTTATCCTGGAACAATAAAGGTAATATATGGCAGAGAGACATGTTCCCCATGTCCATATTTCAGAGTTAGACGAATTATCCAGGAACAATAAAGGTACTGTGGCTAATGACATGATCCCAGAGTTAGATAATTTATTCTTGACTAATAAAGGTACTGTAACACAGAGAAATGACTCACTTGTCCTCCTATTCGAGACATACGATTTATCTCGGACTAATAAAGGCACTGTAATACAGAGAAATTAGATATTATTACGGCGCAGAGACATGATCCCAGTGTCCATATCAGAGTTCGATGATTTTTGTCTGGAACAATAAAGGTACTCTGACACAGAGACATGATTCCAGTGTCCACCTAAAATCGTCAGAAGAATAATCCTGGATAAAGGTACTATGGCAGAGATACATGATCCCCGTGTCCATCTATCAGAGTTAGATGATTTATCCTGAAAAAATAAAGGTATTGTAACACAGAGACTTAACACAAGTGTCCACCTTTTAGAGACATATGACATCTTGGAAAAATAAAGGTACTTTAACACAGAGAAATGGTTCAATTGTCCTCCTATCAGAGACCGATGATTTATCCTGGAACAGTAAAGACACCGTGGCATAAGACATTATTTTAGTGTCTATCTATCAGAGTTATATGATTTATCCTGGAACTATAAAGGAACTGTGACACAGAGACATGATTCCAGTGTCCACCTATCAGAGTTAGACGATTTATGCGGGAACAATAAAGGAACTATAGCACAAGAACAGGATCCTCGTGTCCATCTATCACAGTTAGATGATTTATCCTGGACCAATAAAGGTACAGTAACACAGAGAAATGAATCCATTGTCCTCCTATCAGAGACCGATAATTTATCCTGGAACAATAAAGGTACTGTAACACAGAGACTGGACCCAAGTGTCCGCCTATCAGAGACATATGATTTATCCTGGACCAATAAAGGTACTGTAACACAGAGAAATGACTCCATTGTCCTCCTATCAGAGACCGATGATCTATCCTGGAACAATAAAGGCACTGTGACATAAGACATGCCTCCAGTGTCAATCTATCCGAGTTATATGATTTATCCTGGAATAATAAAGGTACTCTGCCACAGAAACATGATTCCAGTATCAATCTATCAGAGTTATATGATTTATCCTGGAACAATAAAGGTAATATGGCAGAGAGACATGTTCGCTATGTCCATCTATCAGAGTTAGCTGATTTATCCTGGAAAAATAAACGTATTGTAGCACAGAGACTTGACACAAGTATCCATCTTTCATAGAAATATGATTTATTCTCGAACAAAAAAGGCACTGTGACATAAGAAATCATTTCCGTGTCCACCAATCAGAGGTAGATGATTTATCCTGCAACAATAAATGTGCTGTGACACTGAGACACGACCCATGTGACAATCTATCAGAGTAAGCCACTTTATCCTGGTACAATAGAGGTACTATAGCACAAAGACATGATCTCAGTGTCCATCTATCACAGTTAGACGAATTATCAAGGAACAATAAAGGTAATATGGCAGAGAGACATGTTCCCCATGTCCATCTATCAGAGTTAGCTCATTTATCCTGGAAAAATAAAGGTATTGTAACACAGAGACTTGACACAAGTCTCAACCTTTCATAGACATATCATTTATCCTGAAACAAAAAAGGCACTGTGACGTAAGAAATGGCTTCCGTGTCCACCAATCAGAGGTAGATGATTTATCCTGCAACAATAAATGTGCTGTGACACGACCCATGTGACAATCTATCAGAGTAAGGCGCTTTATCCTGGTACAATAGAGGTGCTATAGCACAGACATGATCTCAGTGTCCATCTATCAGAGTCAGACGAATTATCCTGGAATAATAAAGGTACTGTGGCAAATGACATGATCCCAGTGTCTATCTGTCAGAGTAAGATGATTTATTCTGGACTAATAAAGGTACTGTAACACAGAGAAATGACTCACTTGTCCTCCTATTCGAGACATAAGATTTATCCCAGATCAATAAAGTCACTGTAATACAGAGAAATTACTCCATTGTCGACCTCCTATCACAGACGTATGTTTTATCCTGGAACAATAAAGGCATTGCAACATAAGACATGCCTCAAGTGTCAATCTATCAGAGTTATATGATTTATCCTGCGATATGATTCCAGTGTCCAGCTTTCAGAGTCAGACGATTTATCCATGAACAGTTAAGGTATTGCGGCTCAGAGACATGATCCTAGTGTCCATCTGTCAGAGTTGGATGATTTTTTCTGGAACAATAAAGGTACTATGGCACAGAGACATGATTCCCGTGTCCATGTATCAGAGTTAGATGATTTATCCTGGACCAATTAAGGTAACACAGAGAAATGAATCCGTTGTCTTCCTCAGAGACCAATGATCTATCCTTGAACAATAAAGGCACTGTGACAAAAGACATGCCTGTAGTGTCAACCAATCCGAGTTACATGATTCATCCTGGAACAATAAAGGAACTGTGACACAGAGACATGATTCCAGTGTCAATCTATCAGAATTATATGATTTATCCTGGAACAATAAAGGTACTGTGACACTGAGACATGATTCCAGTGCAACTTATTAGACTTAGACGATTTAAACTGGAACAAGAAAGGTATTCGGAGCAGAGACATGATCCAAGTGTCAATCGATCAGAGTTATATGATGTATCCTGGAACTGTAAAGGTACTATGGCAGAGAGACATGATCACAGTGCCTTTATTGTTCCAGGATAAATCATAGGTCTCTGATAGTAGAATAATGGAGTCATTTCTCTGTGTTACAGTACCTTTATTGGTCCAGGATAAATCATATGTTTATGATAGGCGGACACTTGGGTCCAGTCTCTGTGTTACAGTACCTTTATTGTTCCAGGTTAAATCATCTTATTCTGATAGCTGGACACTGGAATCATGTCTATGTGTCACAGTTCCTTTATAGTTCCAGGATAACTCATATAACTCTGATAGATTCACACTGAAGGCATGTCTTATTTCACAGTGTCTTTATTGTTCCAGGATACATCGTCGGTCTCTGATAGGAGGACAATGGAACCATTTCTCTGTGTTACATTACCTTTATTTGTCCAGGATAAATCATATGTCTCTGATAGACCGACACTGGAATCATGTCTCTGTGTCACAGTTCCTTTAAAAATCATAGATAAATCATATAACTCTGATAGATTGACACTGAAGGCATATCTTATGTCACAGTGAACTTTTTGTTCCAGGATAAATCATATGTCTCTGATAGGCGGGCATTTGGGTCCAATCTCTGTGTTACAGTACCTTTAATGTTCCAGGATAAATCATCTAACTCTGATAGCTGGACACTTGAATCGTGTCTCTGTGTCAGAGTACCTTTTATTGCTCCGGGATAAATCATATAACTTTGATAGATTGACACTAGAGGCATGTCTTATTGTACAGTGCCTTTATTGTTCCAGGATAAATCATCGGTCTCTGATAGGAGGACAATGGAGTCATTTCTCTGTCTTACAGTACCTTTATTGGTCCAGGATAAATCATATGTTTCTGATAGGCGGACACTTGGGTCCAGTCTCTGTGTTACAGTACCTTTATTGTTCCAGGATAAATCATGTAACTCTGATAGATGGCAACAGGGATCATGTCTCTGTCCAATAGTACTTTAATTGTTCCAGTATAAATCGTGTAACTCCTATAGGTGGACACTGGAATCATATCTCTGTGTCACAGTGCCTTTTTTGTTCTAGGATAAATCATCGGTCTCTGATAGGTGGACAATGGAACCATTTTTCTGGTTTTTTTTGCCACCTTTGTTATTCCAGGATAAATCGTCTTACTCTGATAGACCGACACTGGAATCATGTCTCTATGTCACAGTTCCTTTATAGTTCCAGGATAAATCATCTAACTCTGAGAGATTGATACTGAAAGCATTTCTTATGTCACAGTGCCTTTTTTGTTCCAGGATAAATCATATGTCTGTGATAGGTTAACATTTGGGTCAAGTCTCTGTGTTAAAGTACCTTTATTATTCCAGGATAAATCATCTAACTCTGATAGATCGACACTGGGATCATGTCTCTGTGCCATAGTACCTTTTTTGTTCCAGGATATATCATATAACTCTGATAGATTGAGACTTGGATAATGTCTTTGTGCCGTAATACCTTTCTTGTTCCAGGTTAAATCGTCTAACTCTAATAGGTTGACACTTGAATCAAGGGTCTGTGTCACAGTACCTTTATTGTTCCAAGATAAATCATATAACTCTGATAGATCGACACTTGGATCATGTCTCTGTGCCATAGTGCCTTTATTGTTCCAGGATAAATCGTATAACTCTGAGAGATTGACACTGAAGGCATATCTTATGTCACAGTGCCCTTTTTGCTCCATGATAAATGATATGACTGTGATAGGTTAACATTTGGGTCAAATCTCTGTGTTAAAGTACCTGGATTATTCCAGGATAAATCATCTAACTCTGATAGATCGACACTTGGATCATGTGTCTGTGCCATAGTACCTTTATTGTTCAAGGATAAATCATTTAACTCTGATAGATTGACACTGGAGGAATGTCTTATGTCGCAGTGGCTTCATTGTCCCAGGATAAATCATATGACTCTAATAGGCGGGCACTTGGGTCCAGTCTCTATGTTACAGTACCTTTATTGTTCCAGGATAAATCATCTAACTCTGATAGCTGGACACTTGAATCATGTCTCTGTGTCACAGTACCTTTTATTGCTTCGGGATCAATCATATAACTTTGATAGATTGACTCTAGAGTCATGTCTTTTTGCACTGTGCATTTATTGTTCCAGGATAAATCTTCGGTCTCTGATAGGAGGACAATGGAGTCATTTCTCTGTGTTACAGTACCTTTATTGGTCCAGGATAAATCATATGTTTCTGATAGGAGGACGCTTGGGTCCAGTCTCTGTGTTACAGTACCTTCTTTATTCCAGGATAAATCATGTAACTCTGATAGATGGCAGCAGGGATCATGTCTCTGTCCAATAGTACTTTAATTGTTCCAGTATAAATCGTGTAACTCCTATAGGTGGACACTGGAATCATCTCTGTGTCACAGTTCCTTTTTAGTTCCAGGATAAATCATATAACTCTGATAGATTGACACTGAAGGCATATCTGATGTCACAGTGCCTTTTTGTTCCAGGATAAATCATCGGTCTCTGAAAGGAGGACAATGGAACCATTTTTCTGTGTTACAGTACCTTTATTATTCCAGGATAAATCGTCTTACTCTGATAGACCGACACTGGAATTATGTTTCTATGTCACAGTTCCTTTATAGCTCCAGGATAAATCATCTAACTCTGAGAGATTGACACTGAAAGCATTTCTTATGTCACAGTGCCTTTCTTGTTCCAGGATAAATCATATGTCTGTGATAGGTTAACATTTGGGTCAAGTCTCTGTGTTAAAGTATCTTTATTATTCCAGGATAAATCATCTAACTCTGATAGATCGACACTGGGATCATGTCTCTGTGCCATAGGACTTTTATCGTTCCAGGATAAATCATGTTAGCATGTTTTATATTCAAGAAAATGGATTGAAAAACTAAAAATAATTGTCAGAATTGGGAATCGACATGCACTTCGGGTTCTTAAGGCCATCAAACTTGCCCAATTTCAATGAAAATATCTAAATTTTCCTCAATATTTCATAGGGGTAGGGGTACGTTTAATGGCGCTATGGAACGTATTGGGCATAGAAATTGTAAAAATTTGGGTTCTTTGTAAAGCTCATACAATAAGCAATCAGTTGATACATCGATTTTATAACTGGTAAGCATTTAGTCAACATTTTGAAGGAACTGAAAGACTAGATCTGTCACCGAATGGCAACCAACTATGCCCCCGCTCATTGAAACCTGAATTAATAGGGAAAGTGCAAATTTAAGCGTGTGTTGACACAGTACAAGTATGGACACAATGATATGCCTCTCCTTTTTGCAAAATACATAAAAGGGAAGATCAATTCAATGGGTGCTAGGTAATCTTCCTGTGAAGTTTCATCCATTTTGAGGCACTTTGAATTTTCCCGCCTTTTTCCAGTTTCCATAGCAACGGCAGCCATTTTGAAAATTCTGAGACCCAAAATCATTTCTATGGGTGCTAGGCATCCTTCTTGTAAAATTTCATCAAATTTGAAGCACTTTGAATATTTCCGCCTTTTTTCAGTTTCCATGGCAATGGCGGCCATTTTGAATATTCCAAAAGATATGTGTGTGCACATCTACTTATTGTAAGTTAGATTCCTTTGAAGTAGTTGGAATTTGTTTGCAAACTTTCTAAAAAAACATGAATAGTTGTGTTTTTCATTCGTACGGACGGACAGACAGACGAACGGACGGACGGACAAGGGTAAAACAATATGCCCCCGACTTTTCGTCGCGGGGCATAAACAACTTGATCGAGAAACAAAATTTTCCAAAATTTTGGTAGGTGGGTCTAAAATTGGGCCCTGTTCCACCAGATCGTGCAGGTTATGCTCGTGTTAACATGTTTTATTTTGAAGAGGGGATGTATGCGGACTTAAAAAAGGGGGTGGGGTTGGGAAGTGGGGGGTGCACGGGGGGTTATTCCAGCCAATGGACTAACATTTCATTACAATTGTATGCGAACTCTGAACAGTTAGAATTACAGAGAATGCATCTATTTGGTACTGATTCTATTGATTTAAGCTTGAACACTCAAGATACCATTAAATATTATAAGAAATGTGTCAGTTATCTGTAGTGAATAAAAGTTATAAAATTTGTTGGAACAATCCTTTCTCATAAATGTAATCTACTGATAACTCGGGTAACCAGAGGCTCACACATGAACCTGTATCGCTCACCTGGTTGCTACTGATCAAATAAGATTTCCCCCCGGGATTAGCAATTAATCCGAAGTCATTCATCTAGTAGATTACTCTCATGTTAAATTGCCAATTCAATATTAATAAGATGCTTAAACAGTTTTCTAGAGGTAAAAATTTAGAATATTTCACCACAGAGTTTCATGTTAAACTGTTTTAAACTATACTCCCTGGTGGCAACCATTTTAGATTTCTGATTGGTACCAATATACAACATTTTTGTAAATAAATATCCAGTTACCATGTCAACTTAATATTAACTTGATATATGAGACGCTTTTCAAGAAATGGCAATTTTCAACATATTCCCATAGGGTCCAGTGTTAAACTATGATCTGCAGCTGCAGCAATCGTGAATCTATGATGGATAATAAAATCCTACAGTTATTTAATGACAATCATGTTACTATTTCTAGTTAATATCAACTTGATGTATGAAACAGTTTTCAATAAATAATAATTCACAGCATTTCTCATTGGGTCCTATGTTAAACAATGTTCCCCGGTGACAGTCATTTTGGATTTGTTATTGGTACAGAATGCAAAATTTGGTAGATTACCATCATGTTACCATGCCTTATTAATATCAACTCGATATATGAATTAGAATTAGCAATTTACAACATTTTCCCATCTAAGATCTGCAGAAGCGACCATCTTGGATGTATGATTGGTTCTTAAAATCCTTCATTTATTTAATTACCATCATGCTACTATGCCTATTTAATATCAACTTGACGGATGAAACAGTTTTCAAGAAGAACAATTTACAACATTATCTCATATGGTCCTATGTTAAACTATGTTGCCCGCTGGCAGCCATCATTGATGAGATGTAAACCTGTTGAACTTATGTAGAAACTGTAGTTAATAATGAGCTGAACACTTTTGCTATTCAAACTTTACCTCTATCTCAATTTGTTTTTGAAATATAAAACAAAATGTGTAAAATTATGAAAATTCGACAAACAAAGGGCAGTACATGGATATTTTGATTTTCTTTAAAATTTCCAGGAGGGAAGGTCTTGGTATGCTGAACATTTTTGCAATTAAAAGTTGACTTCAATCTGTTTTAGTTTTTCTAATGAAAATTAAAATATATTGAAATATATTGAAAACTTGAAAATTATACGGAATAGGGGCAATAACTCCAAGACTGATTTTCGGATTTTCTTCAAAATTGCAGGGCAGGTAGATCTTGCCATGCTGATCATTTATACTCCAGACAGATTTTTGATACCTGTATCTGTTTTCAAGTTATTTGCCTAAAATTGCAAATACCCCTATGTTCTATTTTTAGTTACAGCACCATGTTTGGACTTCGGACTATGAAACTGCATACCCTGGTGATGCTTCAGGCCAAGTTTGGTTGCAATAGGCTCAGCAGTTTTTGAGGAAATTCTTTGAATTGTTGACGGACAGACGGAGGGATGACGGAAACAAAGTGATGGCAAAAGCTCACCTGGCCCTTTAGGACAGGTGAGCTAAAAAATCCTGATGCTTAAGTTTGCAAAAAAACATTACCCTTCAATTTCTGCATACATAGTCTCTTGAGCACTACAAAACATGTCTTTGGCATCTGAAATTATAAAAGTTTATTTTTTATTTCAAAGGAAAATCCACACAATGTATCCGTGCAGAGACATTTTAGTTTATATGTATGATTTACTTGCAAAGGGCTGCTCCATTACAACATACAATATACCAAAAGAGGCACTTAAAGAACTCCTTCAGACTAGTAGTTAATATTTCCTTTGTGAAAAAATGTGCTTCAAATTTCTGAAAACATGACTTATGAGTAGTGTTTGTCAACAGAAAAAGTTCTTTTACTATACGAAGAAATAAAAACAACAAAACATTGAGAGGGAATCATTAATAAATGAACATTCTTGAGCATAGGTTGATTTACCGTGGTAGTGCATTTTTTCGTAGACATCAATTTTGCTGATTTTCATAAATATCACTATTTCATTGGTACTTTAATTCATGGCCTGAATCCCATGTAAAGGGCTTTTGCCCTTTTTTCTAAATCGTTTGTTAGTTTGTCATTATCGTTCTAGTAATGTCAATGTGTTTAGTAACTTATTAACAATAAATATGTTTACATGAACAAATCCCACAATTTTTCTGCAAAAATAAAATGTTTTAATCAATGAAATTTCTGTTAAAATGATATATATAAATTATATAAGGTCACCAAATTTATTTCGACATTATAAATAGTTGAACATAGAATTGTCACACAGAAAATTGATCTCTCTGGACAAAACCTGTGGTCATAATAGCAACACCTTCCATAAAAGTAATAATTTTAGGCATGATTCCAATGATAAACCACTATTCAGGGATCTATAACATGAAAACGAACTTGGTGACCGTATAAAAAAAAATATATCAATGAAAAAGAAATTTCTGTTGCATTATCATAGCAGTTTTTCAGAAAAGTTGTAGGATAAAGTTTGAAACGGCGAAAATTTAATGTGAAAATTCATATTATTTAAGGTCCATTCTAATCAATTTATAACATTCACCAATAGAGGACCTTATTTACATACCTCTTTACTTGATGCAATATCAGTGTGTTTAACATGTTAGTTGTTGAGAAATGGACTTAAGTGTTTCCTGTTATCTTCCTTTCATTAATTTAAACACTGAATTAACATAAGTTGCTCAAGCACTAAACATAATGAAATAGACCATAACAGTATATTGAATTGACATAAAGGCAATATAAGGATAAACCTTAGATAGGCAGGAAAATGCAAACCTTTCACTGCAACGATAACATACTGAATTTTAAGTAAAATTTATAGATGAATAGGGCAGTTTGAAAAGTGAAGTTTACGCCCTGAAACTTCTGTTTTCTTGCAATGTCATTTGACCATTTCTTTGGAAACATTTTGTTGACTTCATTGACAACACATTACACTGGGACTGTATTTCATTTTTGTATATTCAGTCAATGTATTTCACTTACCCTAAGAGAAAGGTTGCAGTATAAAAGCCATTTAACTGTCAAATGAAACACTGTGTTTGGGAGGTTGTACAGAAATGAACTTAAATTCAAAATTCAACAAATTCAATCATGTGTCATGGATCCCTCTTTGTTAGGGAATCTCTTAGTACTATTCAAAGTGTTCGTAATGATGCAATATTATTATTTAATCAAAGTATAGAGCACTGTTATTCGGTTTTCTCTGTTGAGTTGTAAAGAAGAATGTTATATTTCAAGGAAAATACAAAAATTTCGAAGAAAATACAAAAAAGAGACAAGATTAATTTTGATGATAAATTGTGCACATACATTACATGTATCAGACTATGCCAGCCTTAGACATATAGATAATTCTTGTCAATAGAAGTCCATCCTGGGATTCCATAAAAAAATCCACCAAAAATCATGCAATATATTCAAATGCCTGGTCTACTTAACTAGTGATTTCTTAACTCAAAATGGAGAACGCAGATATACCTTTTTAGTTATAGGGAAAGACAAGACATACAGTGCATTCCTGTTAATTGCATACCTTATTTGTCAGGAAAAAATATGCAATTAACAGGAATATTCTATTAAGAGGAGTTTTCAATCTTGCTGTAAAATCATGTCAATTAACTTGAAATGTGTCAAATGATGAGTTAATCATTAAACAAACACAGAGATTACAGTCTGTTTTTACAAAATTATTAATTGATTTGACATTTCATAATTAGATATCTCATTTTAATTAGTTTTTCAGAATAGTTTGCTAAAAAATATATACTTTAATGTTCAATTTCACAAAACATGTCTTGATTTGAAAATGAAACTATATTCAATTAACAGGATTTTTTAACTTTTCAATATGCAATTAAATGGAATAAATAATATATAAGCATATAGTAAATGGCTTTTTCCAGCAGAATTGTATGCAATTAAGAGAAAATAATCCCTTAAAGCGTCTTTAATAGACATAATAGTCATCTTTCTATGTCCTCCATATGTTAAATGTTACGGGATAAATCCTTAAAGTGTCTTTAATAGACATAATGGTCATCTTTCTATGTCTCCACATCTTAAAATCTTCAAGGTTATGGGATAATACCTTAAAGCGTCTTTAATAGACATAATAGTCATCTTTCTATGTCTCCAGATGTTAAATGTTATGGGATAAATCCTTAAAGTGTCTTTAATAGACATAATGGTCATCTTTCTGTGTCTCCACATCTTCAATGTTAGGGGATAAATCCTTTAAGTGTCTTTAATGGACATGATGGTCATCTTTCTGTGTCCCTACATCTTCAATGTTAGGGGATAAATCCTTTAAATCTTTTTAATAGACATAATGTTCATGTTTCTATGTCTCCACATCTACATTCTTATGGGATAAATCGTTTCAGTGTCTTTGAAAGAAATAATGGTCATCTTTCTATGTCTCCACATCTTAAAATCTTAAAGGTTATGGGATAATCCCTTAAAGCGTCTTTAATAGACATAAGAGTCATCTTTCTATGTCTCCAGGTGTTAAATGTTATGGGATAAATCCTTAAAGTGTCTTTAATAGACATAATGGTCATCTTTCTGTGTCGTGTCTCCACATCTTCAATGTTATGGAATAAATCCTTAAAGTCTTTTTAATAGACATAATGTTCATCTTTCAATGTTTCGACATCTTCAATGTTATGGGATAAATCCGTTCAGTATAATGGTCATTTTTCTATGTCTCCACATCTTCAATGTTATGGGATAAATCCTTTAAGTGTCTTTAGTAGACATAATGGTCATCTTTCTATGTCCCCACATCTTCAATGTTATGGGATAAATCCCTTGAGTCTTTTTAATAGACAAAATGTTCATCTTTCTATGTCTCCACATCTTCAATGTTATGGCACAAATCGTTTCAGTGTCTTTGATAGACATAATGGTCATCTTTCTATATCAGCACATCTTAAAATCTTCAAGGTTATAGGATAAGCCCTTAAAGCGTCTTTAATAGAATTAATAGTCATCTTTCTATGTCTCCAGATGTTAAATGTTATGGGATAAATCCTTAAAGTGTCTTTAATAGACATAATTGTCATCTTTCTGTGTCTCCACATCTTCAATGTTAGGGGATAAATCCTTTAAGTCTTTTTAATAGACATAATGTTCATCTTTCTATGTTTCCACATCTTCAATGTTATGGGATAAATCCTTTAAGTGTCTTTAATAGCTATAATGGTAATCTTTCTATGTCCCCACATCATCAATGTTATGGAATAAATCCTTTAAGTCTTTTTAATAGACATAATGTTCATCTTTCTATGTTTCCACATCTTCAAGGTTATGGGATAATCCCCTAAAGCGTCTTTAATAGACATAAGAGTCATCTTTCTATGTCCTCCATATGTTAAATTTTACGGGATAAATCCTTAAAGTGTCTTTAATAGACATAATGGTCATCTTTCTATGTCTCCACATCTTAAAATCTTCAAGGTTATGGGATAATCCCTTAAAGCGTCTTTAATAGAAATAAGAGTCATCTTTCTATGTCCTCCATATGTTAAATTTTACGGGATAAATCCTTAAAGTGTCTTTAATAGACATAATGGTCATCTTTCTGTGTCTCCACATCTTCAATGTTCAGGGATAAATCCTTTAAGTCTTTTTAATAGACATAATGTTCATCTTTCTATGTTTCCACATCTTCAATGATATGGGATAAATCCTTTAAGTGTCTTTAATCGACATAATGGTCATCTTTCTATATCTCCACATCTTCAATGTTATGGGATAAATCCTTTCAGTTTCTTTAGTAGACATAATGGTCATCTTTCTATGTCCCCATATCTTCAATGTTATGGGAAAAATCCTTTAAGTCTTTTCAATAGACATAATGTTCATCTTTCTATCTCTCCACATCTTCAATGTTATGGGATAAAGCGTTTCCGTGTTTTTGATACACATAATAGTCATCTTTCTATGCTCCATATGTTAAATGTTATGGGATAAATCTTTAAAGTGTCTTTAATAGACATAATGTTCATCTTTCTATGTCTCCACATCTTCAATGTTGCAGGATAAATCCTTTAAGTGTCTTTAATGGACATAATGGTCATCTTTCTATGTCTCCACATCTTCAATGTTATGGGATAAATCGTTTCAGTGTCTTTGATAGACATAATGGTCATCTTTCTATGTCTCCACATCTTAAAATCTTCAAGGTTATGGGATAATCCCTTAAAGAGTCTTTAATAGACAAAATAGTCATCTTTCTATGTCTCAGTATGTTAAATGTTATGGGATACATCCTTTAAGTGTCTTTAATAGACATAATGGTCATCTTTCTATGTCTTCATATCTTCAATGTTATGGGATAAATCCTTTAAGTGTCTTTAGTAGACATAATGTTCATCTTTCTATATCTTCACATCTTCAATGTTTTAGGATAAATTGCTTCCGTGTCTTTGATACACATAATTGTCATCTTTCTATGTCTCCACATCTTAAAATCTTCAGTGTTATGGGATAATCCCTTAAAGCGTCTTTAATAGACATAATAGTCATCTTTCTATGTATCCACATCTTAAATGTTATGGGATTAATCCTTTAAGTGTCTTTAATAGACATAATGGTCATCTTTCTATGTCTCCACATCTTCAATGTTATGGGATAAATCCTTTAAGTGTCTTTAATAGACATAATGGTCATCTTTCTAGGTCTCCACATCTTCAATGTTATGGGATAAATCTTTTTAGTGTCTTTACATGTAATAGATATCATGGTCATCTTTCTATGTCTCCACATCTTAAAATCTTCAAGGTTATGGGATAATCCTTTAAGCGTCTTTAACGGACATAATAGTCATCTTTCTATGTCCCCAGATGTTTCTATCTCTCCACACCTTCAATGATAGGGGATAAATCCTTTAAGTCTATTTAATAGATATAATGTTCATTTTTCTGTGTCTCCACATCTTCATTGTTATTGGATAAATCCTTTTAGTGTCTTTGATAGACATAATGGTCATCTAAATATGTCTCCTCATCTTCAATGTGAGGGGATAAATCCTACAAGTGTCTTTAATAGACATAATGGTCATCTTTCTATGTTCCCACATCTTCAATGTTATGGGATAAATCCTTTAAATGTCTTTAGTAGACATAATGTTTTTCTTTCTATGTTTCAACATCTTCAATGTTATGGGTTCAATTTTTTAAGTGTCTTTAATAGACATAATGGTCATCTTTCTATGTCTCCACATCTTAAAATCTTCAAGGTTATGGGATAATCCCTTAAAGCGTCTTGAATAGACATAATGGTCATCTTTTTATGTCCCCAGATGTTAAATGTTATGGGATAAATCCTTCAAGTGTCTTTAATAGACATAATGGTCATCTTTCTGTGTCTCCACATCTTCAATGTTAGGGGATAAATCCTTTCAGTCTTTTAATAGACATATTGTTCATCTTTCAATGTCTCCACATCTTCAATGTTATGGGATAAATCCTTTAAGTGTATTTAATAGCCATAATGGTCATCTTTCTATGTCCCCACGTCTTCAATGTTATGGAATAAATCATTTAAGTCTTTTTAATAGACATAATGTTCATCTTTCTATCTTTCCACATCTTCAATGATATGGGATAAATCCTTTAAGTGTCTTTAATCGACATAATGGTCATCTTTCTATATCTCCATATCTTCAATGTTATGGGATAAATCCTTTCAGTTTCTTTAGAAGACATAATGGTCATCTTTCTATGTCCCCATATCTTCAATATTATGGGATAAATCCTTTAAGTCTTTTCAATAGACATAATGTTCATCTTTCTATCTCTCCACATCTTCAATGCTATGGGATAAAGCGTTTCCGTGTCTCTGATACACATAATAGTCATCTTTCTATGCCTCCATATGTTAAATGTTATGGGATAAATCTTTAAAGTGTCTTTAATAGACATAATGTTCATCTTTCTGTGTCTCCGCATCTTCAATGTTAGGGGATAAATCCTTTAAGTGTCTTTAGTAGACATAATGTTCATCTTTCTATATCTTCACATCTTCAATGTTATAGGATAAATTGTTTCCGTGTTTTTGATACACATAATGGTCATCTTTCTATGTCTCCACATCTTAAAATCTTCAGTGTTATGGGATAATCCCTTAAAGCGTCTTTAATAGACATAATAGTCATCTTTCTATGTATCCACATCTTAAATGTTATGGGATAAATCCTTTTAAGTGTCTTTAGCAGACATAATGGTCATCTTTCTATCTCTCCACATCTTCAATTTTATGGGATAAATCGTTTTCGTGTCTTTGATACACATAATAGTCATATTTCTATGTCTCTATATGTTAAATGTTATGGGATATATCCTTAAAGTGTCTTTATTAGACATAATGGTCATCTTTCTGTGTCTCCACACCTTCAATGTTAGGGGATAAATCCTTTAAGTGTCTTTAATGGACATAATTGTCATCTTTCTGTGCCTCCACATCTTCAATGTTATGGGATAAATCGTTTCAGTGTCTTTGGTCGACATAATGGTCATCTTTCTATGTTTCTACATCTTAAAATCTTCAAGGTTATGGGATAATCCCTTAAAGCGTCTTAAATAGACATAATAGTCATCTTTCTATGTCTCCAGATGTTAAATGTTATGGGATAAATCCTTAAAGTGTCTTTAATAGAAATAATGGTCATCTTTCTGTGTCTCCGCATCTTCAATGTTAGGGGATAAATCCTTTAAGTCTTTTTAATAGACATAATGTTCATCTTTCTATGTCTCCACATCTTCAATGTTATAGGATAAATCCTTTAAGTGTCTTTAATAGACATAATGGTCATCTTTCTATGTCGCCACACCTTCAATGTTATGGGATTAATCCTTTAAGTCTTTTTAATAGATATAATGTTAATCTTTCTATGTTTCCACATCTTCAATGTTAAGGGATAAATCCTTTAAGTGTCTTTAATAGACATAATGGTCATCTTTCTATGTCTCCACATCTTCAATGTTATGAGATAAATCCTTTAAGTCTTTTTAAGAGACATAATGTTCATCTTTCTATCTCTCCACATCTTCAATGTTTTGGGATAAATCGTTCCCGTGTCTTTGATAGACATAATGGTCATCTTTCTATGTCTCCACATCTTCAATGTTATGGGATAAATCCTTTAAGTGTCTTTAGTAGACATAATGGTCATCTTTCTATGTCCCCATATCTTCAATGTTTTGGAATAAATCCTGAAAGTCTTTTCAATAGACATAATGTTCATCTTTCTTTCTCTCCACTTCTTCAGTGTTAATGGATAAAGCGTTTCCGTGTCTGTGATACACATAATAGTCATCTATCTATGTATCCATATGTTAAATGTTATGGGATAAATCTTTAAAGTGTCTTTAATAGAGCTAATGGTCATCTTTCTGTGTCTCCACATCTTCAATGATAGGGGATAGATCCTTTAAGTCTTTTAAATAGACATAATGTTCATCTTTCTATGTCTCCACATCTTCAATGTTGAGGGAAAATCATTTAAGTGTCTTTAATGGACATAATTGTGATCTTTCTATGTCTCCACATCTACAATGTTATGGGATAAATCCTTTTAGTGTCTTTGATAGACATAATGTTTATCTTTCTATGTCTCCACATCTTCAATGTTATGACATAAATCCTTTACGTGTCTTTAATGGACATAATGGTCATCTTTCTATGTCTCCACATCTACAGTGATATGGGATAAATCGTTTCAGTGTCTTTGATAGACATAATGGTCATCTTTCTATTTCTCCACATCTTAAAATCTTCAAGATTATGGGATAATCCCTTAAAGTGTCTTTAATAGATATTATGGTCATCATTCTGTGTCTCCACATCTTCAATGTTATGGGATAAATCCTTTAAGTGTCTTTAATGGACATGATGGTCATCTTTCTATGTCCCCTCATCTTCAATGTAATGGGATAAATCCTTTAAGTCTTTTTAATAGACATAATGTTTATCTTTCTATGTTTCCACATCTTCATCTACTTTTAGACCATTGTTATACAGTCTGCATCATAAAAAACGTTTATCCCGGTTCAATACTACATATAATGTACTGTTAGACTATTGTTATACAGACTGCATCATACAAAAAGTTTTACCTCTGGTCAATGCTACCTGTAATGTACAGTTAGACCATTGTTATACAGTCTCCATCATACAAAACGTTTCATCCCGGGACAATAGTGCCTGTACACCATTGTTATATATAAGGCATAATAGGAAACGTTTCATACCGGACCAACACTACCTGCAATGTACTGTTAGACCATTGTTATACAATCTGCATCATGCAAAACGTTTTATACCGGGTCAATACTAGCCGTAATTTACTGTTAGTCCATTATTATACACTCTGCATCATACAAAACGTTTTATACCGGACCAATACTACCTATAACGTACTGTTAGACCATTGTTATATAGTGTGCATCATTCAAAAATTTTTATAACGGGTCATTACTACCTGTAATGTACTGTTAGACGATTGTTATACAGACTGCATCACACAAAACGTTTTATACCGGGTCAATACTACCTGTAACGTACTGTAATACGATTGTTATACAGACTGCTCCCTGGAAACATATTATCCCTGGTCAATACTACCTGTAATGTACTGTTAGACGATTGTTATAGACTGCACCCTAAAAAAACATTTTATCCGTGGTCAATACTACCTGCAATGTACTGTTAGACCATTGTTATGAAGTCTTCATCATTCAAAACGTTTTATACCGGACCAATACTACCTATTAGGTACTTTTAGTCCATTGTTATACAGTCTGCATCATACAAAACGTTTTATCCCGGGTCAATACTACCTGTAATGTTCTGTTAGACCATTGTTGTACAGTCTACCTCATACAAAACGTTTTATACCGGACCAATACTACCCGTAATGTTCTGTTAGTCCATTGTTATCCAGTCTCCATCATACAATCCATTTATATCGGACCAATACTACCTATAATGTACTGTTCGACTATTGTTATAGAGTCTCCCTCATACAAAACGTTTTATACCGGGTCAATACTACCTGTAATGTATTGTCAGACCATTTTTATACAGTCTCCATCATACAAAACGTTTTATACAGGACCAATTCTACCTGTTATGTATTGTCAGACCATTTTTATACAGTCTCCATCATACAAAACGTTTTATACCGGACCAATACCACCTATAACGTATTGTTACTGCATTGCTATACAGTCTGCAACATACAAAACAACGGCAGTAGAATTCCGAAGGAACAAAGCACAAGATTACACAAATCAAAGTCCAGAGACAAGGCGAAAGCAAGAACACCAGAAGACGGAAGACCAAAAACACCACATGCCCACAAAACACACGAACATTACATACACAACACAAAAAACTAAAGCACTAACAGTGTGAACTCTAAAAAAACATGTCATTTTTCATTTGTGACACTGACATTTCATATATATTTATTATGTCGTGGTGGCGGCCATAGAATTTCTGAAGGAACGAAAGTAACAACGGCTGAACATATCCCTGACTCAGCAGTTTTAGTGACAATGCTTTTGCTCTTTCCACAAAGTCACTGTATGCACTGCACGCTCTACAGTAACGAATTAATTGTGAAATATATACTCCATATGCTGGGGATGTAGGTATATTGCTGCAGAGAAAGATTGTTATACAGACTGTTATACAGACTGCACAGACTGTTATACAAAACTTTTTATCCCGGGGCAATACTATCTGTAATATACCGTTAGTCCATTGTTATACAGTCTGCATAATAAAAAACGTTTTATCCCGGGTCAATACTACCTGTGATGTACTGTTAGACTATTGTTATACAGACTGCATCATACAAAACGTTTTATCCCTGGTCAATACTACCTCTAATGTACAGTAAGACCATTGTTATGCAATCTCCATCATACAAAACGTTTTATCCCGGGACAATACTACCTGTAATGTATCCTGAGACCATTGTTATACATAAGGCATCATAGGAAACGTTTTATGCCGGACCAACACTACCTGTAATGTACTGTTAGACCATTGTTATACAGTCTGCATCATACAAAACGTTTTATACCGGGTCAATACTACCTGTTATGTACTGTTAGACAATTGTTATACAGTCTGCATCGCTCAAAACGTTTTATACCCGACCAATACTATTTATAAGGTACTGTCAGTCCATTGTTATACAGTCTCCATTATACAAAACGTTTTATACCGGATCAATACTACCTGCAATGTTCTGTTAGACCATTGTTATGCAATCTCCATCATACAAAACGTTTTATCCCGGGACAATACTACCTGTAATGTATCCTGAGACCATTGTTATACATAAGGCATCATACAAAACGTTTTATACCGGACCACTACTACCTATGACGTACTGTTAGACCATTGTTATATAGTCTGCATCATTCAAAACGTTTTACACCGGTACAAAACTACCTCTAATGTACTGTTAGACGATTGTTACACAGACTGCATCGCTCAAAACGTTTTATACCCGACCAATACTATTTATAAGGTACTGTCAGTCCATTGTTATACAGTCTCCATTATACAAAACGTTTTATACCGGATCAATACTACCTGCAATGTTCTGATAGACCATTGTTATACAGTCTGAATCATTCAAAACGTTTTATACCGGGTCAATACTACCTGTAATGCACTGTAAGACGATTGTTATACAAACTGCATCACAAAACGTTTTATACCAGGCCAATACTACATATAACGTACTGTTAGTCCATTGTTATACAGTCTCTATCATACAAAACGTTTTATACCGGACCAATACTACCTGTAATGTATTGTTAGACCATTTTTATACTGTCTGCATCATACAAAACGTTTTATCCCTTGTCAATACAACCTGAAATGTACAGTTAGACCATTGTTATACAGTCTCCATCATACAAAGCGTTTATGCCGGGACAATACTACCTGTAATGTACTGTCAGACCATTGTAATACAGTCTGCATCATACAAAATGTTTTATTCCTGGTCAATACTACCTGTAATGTACTGTAAGACCATTGTTATACAGTCTGCATCATACAAAACGTTTTATCCCGGGTCAATACTACCATTAATATACTGTTAGTCCATTGTTATACAGTCTGCATCATACAAAATGTTTTATCCCTGGTCAATACTACCTGTACTGTACTGTAAGACCATTGATATACAGTCTGCATCATAAAAACGTTTAATCCCGGTTTAATACTACCTGTAATGTACTGTTAGACGATTGTTATACAGACTGCATCACACAAAACGTTTTATACTGGGTCAATACTACTTGTAATGTACTGTTAGAGCATTTTTATACAGTCGCATCATACAAAACGTTTTATACAGGGTTAATACTACCTGTAATGTACTGTTATACCATTGTGATACATTCTGCATCATACAAAACGTTTTATACCGGGTTATTACTACCTGTAATGTACTGTTAGACCATTGCTATACACAAAGCATACAGCAAAGATCTTAAACCAAGCCAGACTGAGATAAAAAAGAAGCACTAGCAGCATTTAATTAAAGCAATAAAAAATAAAAAAGCATATTTAGACAAAGCAATGTAAACTTGAGACATTAGTCATGGGGGCAGCATGAATTAACGTCAAGCACTAAAGAAAGAATTTTCAGGAAAACACCAGGTCGAAATAAAATTTTTAAACTGTCCAAAAGTTGATATGTTCCTTGCCTCGTTAGGCAAGGAATTCCAGATTCTTGCTGAATCATAACCAAAGTTTCTCTCACTATATCTTGTGGTCCTTGGATGGGGAAGGTCTGCTATTCCTTTATACCTAAAATTATGATAATTAACTAAATCATGTAAAAATTTAGGGCTAGAATTATTAAGTAGTTTGAATGTCTCCAGGGCTATGGTTGTCATTCTACGTACTTCAAGTTATGGTAATTTTGAATTTTCAAGTAAGGTATTATAAGAGCTTTTATAGTCGTCAAAAATGAATCTTTAAGCATGTTCCTGTATTTTTCGATTTTTCAAGTTTTGGCGTTTCCGGTACGATTTATTCATTTCAATCTTCCTTGCTGAGTACTTATTGTACAGGATTTTGCTATGCTGATCTTCTTAGTATCCCAATAGTTGAAAATATTTTAACTGACAATGTTTGGTGATTTCACCGATTTGGCAAGCTAACAGTACAAGGGTGCACTCGACCGGTTGAAGACTTTACAAGATTTTATTCTTTGTGTATAATGTCTGATATTACATGTGTATAAGGTGATGATGGTGATTCAATAAACTTGACAAAAACATGCATTTAGTCCCCGTCTTACAAAAGATCTATAAATAATATTCGAAATGAATAACAAAATATTTTCAGCTTATGGTCCCGTTTATGTCATTTAGGTTGTGGTTCGTCATGGAAAGGTTTCTTTCGTCGGGTTACGTCGAGTTTCGTCAGAATGTGAAATATCTCTAATACTACTTATAACGTACTGTTTGTCCATTGTTATACAGTATCCATCATACAGAACGTTTTATCCCGGGTCAATACTACCTGTAACGTACTGTTAGACGATTGTTTTACAGACTGCACCCAAAAAACATTTTATCCCTGGTCAATACTACCTGCAATGTACTGTTTTACCATTGTAATGAAGTTTTTATCATTCAAAACCTTTTATACCGAGTCAATATTACCTGTAATGTACTTTTAGATGATTGTTATACAGTCTGCATAATACAAAACGTTTTATACAGGGTCAATACTACTTTTAACATACTGTTAGTCCATTGTTATACAGTCTCAATTGTACAAAACGTTTTATACTGGATCAATACTACCTGTAATGTTCTCTTAGACCATTGTTATACAGTCTGCATCAAACAAAACCATTTATATCGGACCAATACTACCTATAATGTACTGTTAGACCATTGTTATAGAGTCTCCATCATACAAAACGTTTTAAACCGGGTCAATACTACCTGTAATGCATTGTCAAACCAATTTTATACAGTCTGCATCATACAAAACGTTTTATACCGGACCAATACCACCTATAACGTACTGTTACTGCATTGTTATACAATCTGCAACATACAAAACAATGGCAGTAGAGTACCGAAGGAACAAAGCACAAGATTACACAAATCAAAGTTCAGAGACAAGGCAAAAGCAAGAACACCAGAAGACGGAAGACCAAAGACACCACATGCCCACAAAACACACGAACATTACATACACAACACAAAAAAAAACTAAAGCACTAACAGTGTGAACTCTCAAAAACAGAATGACATCAGGTGCTCCGGAAGGGTAAGCATGTCCTGTTCTGTATACAGCACCCGTCACACTGTCAGTGTGTCAATCCAGGGTAAGTCAAAACCGGTAGTGTCAAATCCGGGAAGACGCGAATCTAGCTGAAAATGTCATTTTTCATTTATGACACTGACATTTCATATCTATCTATGATGTCGTGGTGGCGGCCATAGAAATTCTGAAGGGACGAAAGTAACAACGGCTGATCATATCCATGACTCAGTAGTTTTAGTGACAATGCTTTTCCTCTTTCCACAAAGTCACTGTATGCACTGCACGCTCTACAGTAACGAATTAATTGTGAAATATATACTCCATATGCTAGACATCAGGGTCGTTGTGATTACGACCGATTTCGATATCATGCTAAAAAAGCTTCCAAAATAGTACTAGCTCTGAGCGTTCGATAAATGGTGAAATGACCCTACTTTCTCGTACGTGCCTGGGGGATTTCCAGTTTTGGTAGTTTTATACCTAGTTCAGGCAATGCCTAGTTCATATTATTACCATGTAATCACAGGGGCTTGTTACCATCCGCAGGATAAGCGGCCAGACCACCTATGCGGATGGTAACAAGCCCCTGTGATGTAATCCCAGCTCCCATTTACAACAACAAAAATACAAGTCATCAAGTAATAAAGTTTGTGGATAAAAAACCTACAGATAATTTTCGTTTTCTAGCACTCCTTCTTATCTCATCCCCGGATGATGTCGACATGTTCGTCGACGATGTCGACATGTTCCACGAGTCATCCATTTCCGTTGCTTCACGCCACTCCTCAGGTTACAAAATGGTGGATTCTCATTCGGAATACCTCGTGATATATTCAATCAAACAGGGAAATGACCGATACGTCCCGAAATTTGCTCGTGTCTTCTGATTGGTTGGAGAACAAGTTTAGCTTTTCTAAAAAGCTACCGGCTCTTAGCTTTTTACCTCAATAAAGATATATATGATATGTGAAGTGTGTGCAATAGCATCCAGTGTTTGTAAGTCACAGTACTGGTGTTCGATTTTGGTCAACAACCCATACAAAATGATATCAAGATAGGTGTAAGCCAAAATAGTATCCTGTGAAATAAGTTCCAAATGGAACAAATGTTATTGATATATCCATGAGATTTATTCCGTCTGGAGGTTATTTCACCAGGTGAGCAGTAAATACTTTCCAGCTGGAGATTATTTGACTGGGTGAGCTATGAAATTTGTTCCTTTGGAACTTATTTCACGGCAGATACTATAAACCGTTAAATAGGAACAGGCTGTCAATCGTTCTTACTGCATGGTTTAGGCACGGACCATTTGATTATCAGGGTATATAGTTAGGACATATCTCAAGTAATCCCTATAGGGAGTCTACATGGAGTTTTACCCATGCAGATATGGGATGTTCCTTGATTGGAGGAATATCTAGTACATGCATTGTAAACTGATGATTTGAGTTATGTGTATATCGTAAATCTTTTAGATAAAGTGTCAAGCTCGAAATGAAGCATATATCCTCCGTACCATTTCCTGTAAAATATGCCCTTTAAAATTTGTTCTCATGATCATGTCAAACAGAATAATTAACACTATACCGTTGGAATTTTTCATTTTACAGTAATGACTTAAGTTGACCGTATGCAACATAGCAAAAATCTCTTTAACCCGAAAATTACCATATTATACTTGGTAAATGTGTTTAAAACAACTAATCGTAAATTTTCAACTGAATAAACGCCTTCTACAAGATTTGGAAGCATGTCTCTTTTTCTCAAAGTCATTTAATTACACACCATGAAATAAAAGGGACAACAGCAAACACCTACAATGGCTGAAAATTATACTTACACGCAACAATTTGCTAGGGAACTACACAGGAAACTCAAATAAGGCAAAAGACAAACGTAAACAACGATAGGAACTCGGGACAGCTATCCACATAATATGACTGAGTTCGAAACGACCTACTATGATGATTATAAAAACGACCCAGCAATGTTTTATTACGGGATCGTTGAACATACTTTATATTGTCCTAACTTTCGACCAATCAAGGAACAGAAAACCATTTATTTCTTTTGCGATTGTCATTTTTAGCCAATACAAGTTCAGAAAGTATTCACCCCAGGCTAACTTCCGGCGACTGATTATTTATACCGGCTCCCGGGGGAGCCGGTAATGAATGAACTATCAGCTGTTTAGCTTGTAAGCAAGTCATCAATATTCATACGACCTTTGTACTGACCGCATATGGAAATCTTCACATTGTTATTTAAATAAAAAAATGAAAAAGTGCATGGGAATGTCTTTGCTTCCTAGGAGAGTATTTCCGATAGCGCTTTAAACCCCTATTTCTTTTCCTGCACTTTCTTTGTGCAGGCTTTTGTATATATAATATAGTTTTTTTGTATATTGTTTCATTTGGTTTGTTGTTGTTTTTGTGATCTTCCCCCTGTTGCTAGTTACCATTTACTAGTAACAGGAGTTTGTGGGTTAATTTTGTACATATATTTTTTTTCAATCTATGGCTAGCTAAGTTATAGCTAGCCCATTGATTGTTTGGTTTTGTTTATATTTTGATGTTTTCCTGCCTGTGATATTTGATTTCATTTTGTGATCATTTGTTAACTGTGATATATTTTTTGGTTATTTTCTGTGATACTGACACATCCTTGTATTTTTTTCAGTTCCTTCCTTTCTTGAAGATTTTTTTGATTTTGTATTTATTTGCTTGAGGTGAGTTTTCTTTGTTTTTTTATTTCAGTTCACATCAGTTAAGTCCAAGATTCTTTGAACAGGACTCTCTTCTGCATTTTTCTCGGGGGAAATGGAGAGGTGGTGATAATTTGCCAAATACAAAGTATAATGTAAGTTTTTCTAACACATTTCTTCTTGGGTATACTACCCACATTCATATACTGAATTGTCATTTTAAAATATTCACCAGGGATGCCTAATCCTCCTTCTTCTACAAGATTTGTAATATTTAGCATCTATTCTGCCCACACTTATAATGTATTCTGTACAACAAAGAGTGCAGGATAAAGCAGCAAACTTAACATGTCCACAAGTTCTGTGCAAGGTTTTGGACTTAATTAGACAATTTTACTCTGCACTCTGCACTTAGTTTCCTACATTTGATTGCGGCTGATATTTTATTTTTAGCATACTTTCTTAAGAATATTCAATTCTATCTGAACTCCAATACATGTATTTTCATTTTAACTGACCCACTGTAACACGAATATTTTATTTCAATTATTTCCTTATCTGATTATTTTTTTATGTTGGATTTTGGGCGGGAGGGTTGCAGACTGATTATCCCCGCACTTTCGACGAAAGTCGGGGATATTAAGATCGCCCCCGTCTGTCTTCACATACTATATGTAGATGCGCAATATGGTTTTAGAATTTTGAATTTCAAAAATAGGGGCCCACAGGGGTCAAATTTCCGTCCGAAAATGGTCAATTTCTGCATGTGACATCAACTTCTCTTTCAGTTTTTAGTTTGTGCATTTGATTTCTATACAGTATTGTCACATAGTATAAATAAATGCGCAATAAGTTTTTAAAATTTTGATTTTCAAAAATAGGGGCCCACAGGGGTCAAATTTTGGTCTGAAAATTTCACTGTTTTTTTAATTTATGCATTTTTATTTGTATCTACAGTAATATAGATATGCACAATATGATTTTGAAGCTTAATTTATTTTGGATGAAACCTTATAAACACAGTGAAGAGGAATTGAACCTCCTACTCACATTGACATGCGAGCCAACCTGGTCACTGTTTTCTTTTTATCCCCACACTTTCAACGAAAGTCAGGGATATTGTGATCGCCCCCATCTGTCAGTCTGTCTGTCCGTCACACTTTCTTGTAATGTCAACTCTCTCAGTTTTTATCTTATGCATTTTAGTTGTATATATAGTATTGTCACATAGTACATGTAGATGCAAAATAAGGTTTTAGAATTTTGATTTTCAAAAATAGGGGCCCACAGGGGTCGAATT
>MJUU01040186.1:2303-24081 GCA_002080025.1 Modiolus philippinarum
CTTAGTTTTCACTAAAATTTACAAAATTTTAGATATTGGAAGGTTTCAAAAATAATCGGCTTTCGGGTCCGCACCGAAGTACTGACTACTGGGCTGGTGAATACCCTCGGGGACTAACAGTCCACCAGCAGTGGCATCGACCCAGTGGTAACAAATAACTAAATACCGAAGTCACTGTGAATTTACTTTCTGCATATGCGCATTTCGACAACTTATGTCTCATCAGTGCAGATAAAATCTAAACGTTTGGAAGACCATAAACTCAAATATGTTTAAAAACTGACAGAGAACAAATAACCAAAGTGATCTAAATTTAAAGCCAAAATCAGCTAAGGACAGAGCTTTGCATGAGGGAGATACTCCTTAGTTTTCACTAAAATTTACAAAATTTTAGATATTGGAAGGTTTCAAAAATAATCGGCTTTCGGGTCCGCACCGAAGTACTGTCGTACAAGAAAATAAAGAAAAAGCAAAACATAGGGGAAGCACAAATAAAATAAAAAGCCAAACACGATGGAAGCAAAAATAAAATAAGAAGCAAAACACAAGAATATGCATGTAAATAAATAAGTAGAGACATAAATTTAGCAAAAAACACACTTTATACTTATACAATTTATTTTCCTATTAAAAAATAAACAAAGATATTCATATTATGGTCATTTGTAATTATCCATTTATAAAGTACTAAATTACTACAAAAGCTGCAATAACCAGAATAATAATAATAATAATTAGGAAAAGGGGTGAAATTTATATTACTGTACTGTACTTACTATTACTGTACTGTATAACCAATCAAATACAATTAAAAGTCAAATATGCATAGCACATCTACATAGGGTTTTATTCTTTTCTTTTCTGCCAAATATCTTTCGAATTAAGTCTGATCTGTAGAACTACTCGAACCCCAACGTTTTAGTTTCTCATTCCGCCAAATGTTATAAGCCTCTTTCGCAAAAGCACTTTTGCATTTCTTATACATCCAGGGAGATCATTTAACTTCCAGTCAACTTGCCAGCTTTGGACATGAATAATTGTTTATCGGAGTGATGGATAAAGCGTATTATCACCGGATCAGGTTGATTTGAACGGTCAGGAAATCGCCTTGAAGGGATTCTATGTGCATTTGCGATCGGAACCGAGTCTGCCTTAAGCTGTTGATACTTAAGTCAACTGTCATAAAACTATATATACGGTCAATGATATTCTCATTTTTATTTTGTGACAAGCCATAAATAAGTATGCTGTATTTTCTCAAATGTTTTTCCAACAAAATATGTTGTTCACGTAACTGACCCAATCTCAAATCAATATCCCTTTTCATGTGTTCAAGTGTTTGAGTTTCAAGTAAGTTTAATTGAGTATCCATTGCTTGAACTCCCTCGTCCAATTCGTCAGGGTCATTCCTAATTTGTTTAAGACCTTCTCGTGTCGATTTAAACTTGTCCTTATTTGACCCACCTCCGACTTAATTTCATTGACTATTTGTCCAAATTTGGTCTCTATTGCATCAAGTTTATTAGAGAACATGTTAACTTTACCATCAAGACTCATAATAACTGTTTTTAATTCTGCGATTGCCTCTGTAGTGCCCATATATCAGTATAGAACACCACCACAAAATCAGAACATATAGACTGAATGCAAATGTGTCAATTTTCGTGTATATTCCAAGCACTTCCATGACTTTCTTACATGTACGTCTGAACCTTTGTAAATGTGTTCTTATCACTCCATATTTACTGTTATTTTCAAGAATGTGAGTGCATGATTTACACAAAACCTTCTGACGAATTTTTGACATGGGCGCAGCCATTTGAGGGGAGAAAATTGTTTTTATAGTTTCCGAAATATCGCGATAACAAAATTTCGATTGGCGACCATTTTGAAAAGTTTTATAGACCAACCATGAATGAAGATCTTAATAACAGGAGTATTTTTGCAAAACAATGTTTTTATCAATTTTTATAGTTTCTGAGATATCGTGATAACAGAATCTTGAATCGCGGCCATTTCGAAAATGGCTGAGGAAAAAAAATGACCCCATATTGGTAATGAGGAACATGAAAGATAGCTGTAAACCATTTTTTTTCGAAATCTGACAAGTTTTTCTGACAAAATTACAACATTTTAAGCTTTGTCGACCCTACTCCGATATTGTTACGGCAAAAGTGGTGACAGTTCCCGGGAGAAAAATGTAACACGCTAATTTCATATGGAAAACCGACTACTAGTATTTTATTTTGTCAAAATTAACATTGGTTTTATCTTTATGTATCACATTGTAAATTACCATTATATATATTTATGCTGTGAAATTAAGAATATCTCGACTTTTATTGCACGCTGATATTTTTCATTTCGAGTTCGGTTCATGAAAACATATAAGATTTTTTTACCGATACGGTGCACGTTACACGGTACACGGTACACGATTCACGATTGAGAACTTTCTGTATCATTCATCGTGCGAATCGTGTGCGCTCAACGTGAACCGTGTACGTTCATCGTGTGAAATGTGTGCATGTGGTAGGGAATGTTGAACGTTTCCATCGCTGTACCTACCTCTCCAGCCTATGGAGTGTACATTTTACAGTTGATTCGTTACTGTCGAGCGTGTAGTTTGTACAGTGATTTTTTGAACAGAGCAAAAATACTGTCCAAAAAATAGTCAGGGATTTGTTCATCCTAAGTTAATTTCATCCCTAAAGAAATTCCATGGCCGTCACCATAACATCATCGAAAGATATGACGTGTCAGTATCCCAAATGAAAGTGGACATTTTCAGCTAGATTCACGGATTTGACTACCGACTTTGACATTTTCCTGGATTGATTCTCTCAATGTGACGGGTGCTGTTAATAGAGCAGGACATGCTTACTCTTCCGGAGCACCTGATTTCACTCTCAGTTTCACCGGAGTTCTCACCGTGAGTGCTTTGTTTTGAATATTGTGATTTCTGTTTCTGTGCTTTGTGTCTGTCTAGCGTCGTTGTTTTGTGTCTGGCGTTCTTGTTTTTGCCATACCTTTGGACTTCGATTTTTGTAAATTTCACTCCTTTGCTGCTTCAGTATTCTACTGTCGTTGTTTGATTGTGTTGTCTCTTACGGTCAAAAATATAATGTGAACAAACGTTTTTAACTTAATTTTCGTAAAAGTCTTGAGCAACCGTGAGAAAAAAGGCTAATTAACATGTTGCTAAGAACATGAAAGTCACTGCTGGTTGGCAATCAAGTTAGACCTAATATTCCAAATGTTATAGACCTTGACAAGACTCTTATTTCCTCCAATATATTTGATCAGCTATTTCTAAATGTTTCAAAGTTTAACAGAAAAGTAAGAAATTGGCAGTGACCTTGACCTGTGACCTTGTTGACCTTTGACCTTGGCCTAAAATCGAAGGTCTATCTTTCCTGATTACTCTAAACAGACATGTTTACTATATTATCTGTAAGCGTGTAAAAGTTATTCGCAAAACAACTGATCTACGGAAATGGGTGAAGGGCTATAACTTGAAAGCGGTTCGTCACCGAGCTTAAATTCAAAGTATGAAACAAGGATATTAATGAGAGGAATTTGTTTTTGCAACACAATGTTTTCATAAATTTTTTATCATTTCCGAGTTACCGCGATAACAATTTTTCGATTGGTGGCCATTTTGAAAATGGCGGACACATTTTTTACGCTAGATTTGTAATCAGGACAATAAAAGCTACCTGTACATCAAATTTTAACTAAATCCGATAACTTTGAGAAATTTCCATATTTAGGGTAAAAAACGCGCTACCCGGGTCATGAACCCAGATTCTTTAAGCATTATAAATCATCCTCTGAATGAATGCAACAATTCACCCACCACAGAATTTTGATATCGGTAATGATTTTTGAGAAAAATTTTACGAAAACACGATAACAAGAAAACCGTATTCGGGGAGATAACTCCGTTACTTAAATAGATCGATAATCTCTCGTAATTTTTCGCATCCTCAGGAAATTACAAGTCATCACCTTAGGTATCGAAATGATATGTCGTGATGTCGCGTTGTTTTTAACAAGAGAAAAAAAGAATAATCGGAAGGATGACAGTAAGGTCTTTCACATGTGGTGAAAGACCTAAATAATCGAAAGAATTATAATAATGTCTTTCGCTGTTGCGAAACACCTTAATAATTCGAAGAATTATAGCAAGGTCTTTACTGTGGTGAAAGACCTTAATAATCTAAGATGGAAATTTAAGAAAATGATTTGTATCAGTTTTACATGGTTTTAAACTCTTAACTTGTTTTTGTAGGTCAAAGTAGAAATTTAAGACGTCATTTCTTTTTTAGATTTTTCTATCAAATACCCATTAAATGTCCAACAAAAGCAAAATAGGATGTTATAAATATGATATTATAAATCAATTTCTGTGACCTTGATCCGTCACCTTGATAGTTAAAGGCCAAGGTCAAACCATTTTTTGCTGATTTTATAAACATTTGACTTAGGAAATTGCGGTAGCAGCTTTGATTTTTACAATGACATTAATAACCTTTGACCTTGGGTTCAAATTTGAGGTCTGTTCTTACTTTTTAAGATGATATATAACTTTACAATGCTAGCTGTTGTCGTTTAAATGTTTTGAATAAGAAAACTTTCTGAAACGCGTCAAGTGCAATAACTCTCCGGGGAGTAATCGGACACCTTCGGTTCAGAAGAAACAAATGCAGCCCTTACTGTTTTAATTCTGTTTGCTTTTATACTTTTTCATCCGTCTAATACAGTTTCCGAGTAAATCGAATAACGAAGTCAAAATTCACGGTCAACAGTCACTGATGACCTTCAAATTGAAAGACTATTCGCACTGATAACTTTAAATATATATGTTTATTATATTATCAGTAAGCGTTAAAAAGTATTCGCATAAAACTGATGTCTATATCAACCTCGTTCCTTGACCTTCATCTCGAAATTGACAACAGGGTTAGACTTCAAACTAAGCTGTATGACAAACGCGGTGACTTCACCTTTCCAATAGTAAACTTCTTTTTTCTTTGTAGCATTATCCCTACAGTGCCGGCATATGGAATTTACATCTCCCAGCTCATTCGCTATTCAAGAGCATGTGTTCGATACAGTGACTTCCTTGATTCTCTTTCGGAGTGGATTAAGGCTGTGAGGTCCATGATTCATAAAAGAATTAGTCAGCTACGAGGGTCAATGAGAACTAAAGCATCATCCCTTTTCCAAAATGCCGATGTTGCCAGATACTTGTTCTCCATTAATGACAAATATGTTGTTGTTCCGTCAGATAAGGCCCCTAATAAAATCATTTTTATAGGTAAAATCATTACATCGAATGTTTAAAGAAAGAACTAGGCATTGGTAACTCCCAGGGCAATCCAACATACACACCTACTTCTCTGTCTAAGGAGGAGATATTACAGAACCATAAATCAGTTTTGCTTTTCTTTGGAATTTCGACCAAAGATTAAGACACCGATCTTCCTTCCTTGTACTGGTTACCAAAGTTACACAAATGCTAATACAAACAACGATACATCGCTGGATCTGCAAAATGTTCCACAAAACCTCTTTCTAAGCTTTTAACCTCCATCTTGACAGCCGTAAAAGAGGGCCTTCAGAAATACTGTGATACTAGCTTTTCCAGAAGTGGTGTAAATGAAATGTGGATATCAAAAAACTCTCAAGATCTGCTTGACATCCTGAAATCTAGATCATTATTGCATTGCAACAGCATTAAAACATTTGACTTCTGCACACTTTATACTACCATTCCTCATGAACAACTGAAATCTCGGCTGAAAGATATAATTCATAGATGTATCTCCCGTAAGAACGGCGAACGAAGATATAAGTACATTGTCATAGGCAGAGAACAAGCATACTTTGTGAAATATGACTCAGAATCACAGAAAAAATACACAGAGGAAGAAGTGACAAATATGTTGTTGTTCCGGCAGATAAGGCCCCTAATAAAATCATTTTTATATGTAAAAATCATTACATCAAATGTTTAAAGAAAGAACTAGGCATTGGTAACTCCCAGGGCAATCCAACATACACACCTACTTCTCTGTCTGAGGAGGAGATATTACAGAACCATAAATCAGTTTTGCTTTTCTTTGGAATTTCGACCAAAGATGAAGACACCGATCTTCCTTCCTTGTACTGGTTACCAAAGTTACATAAATGCCCATACAATCAACGATACATCGCTGGATCTGCAAAATGTTCCACAAAACCTCTTTCTAAGCTTTTAACCTCCATCTTGACAGCCGTAAAAGAGGGCCTTCAGAAATACTGTGATACTAGCTTTTCCAGAAGTGGTGTAAATGAAATGTGGATATCAAAAAACTCTAAAGATCTGCTTGACATCCTGAAATCTAGATCATTATTGCATTGCAACAGCATTAAAACATTTGACTTCTCCACACTTTATACTACCATTCCTCATGAACAACTGAAATCTCGGCTGAAAGATATAATTCATAGATGTTTCTCCCGTAAGAACGGCGAACGAAGATATAAGTACATTGTCATAGGCAGAGAACAAGCATACTTTGTGAAATATGACTCAGAATCACAGAAAAAATACACAGAGGAAGAAGTGATAAAAATGTTAGAGTTTTTGATCGACAATATATTTGTCCAGTTTGGACAAATAGGACTTGTTTTTCAACAGACCATTGGATTTTCAATAGGCACAAACTGTGCACCTCTTTTAGCCGATCTGTTTCTCCACTCTTATGAGGCTGAATTCATTGAAGGGCTTCTTCAAAATAAAGACAAAAAACTGGCCCAGTCCTTTAATTTCAGCTTCCTTTATATAGATGATATTTTATCACTAAACAACCCCACGCTTTGGTGATTTTCTTCATCTTATTTTTCCAAAAGAGCTTGAAATTAAGGATACTACAAATACTTCCACATATTCTTCGTTCCTTGACCTCCATCTTGAAATTGACCACAGAAGTACATTACAAACTAGCCTGTATGACAAACGCGATGACTTCACTTTTCCAATAGTCAACTTCCCTTTTCTTTGTAGCAATATTCCAAAAGCACCAGCATATGGAGTTTACATCTCACAACTCATTCGCTACTCAAGGGCTTGTGGTCGTTACAGTGACTTTCTTGATAGAGCTCAGTTGCTTACAAATAGACTACTTAAGCAAGGGTACGTTACCAAAAACTTAAAGTCATCAATACAGAACTTTTACGGTCGACATCACGATCTTGTGGATCGCTATGGGATATCTGTTTCCCAGATGACAACAGATCTTTTCCTCTGCAACTGAAGTTTGTTTTTCCTCTATCGGATTTGACTTTACTACCGGAATTGACATGTTCAACACGGCGGGTGTCTTATAAGGTACACCTGATCTCACCCATGGTCCGTGTTGTTCATCTGTATGTGTGTCTTCATTTTTCTTCTTTTGTCCCGTACTTAAGTGGTGTCCTTGTTTCTTAGTGTGTCCGATGTTGCCATTGTCCATGGATTGTTCGTTCTTTTGATTGACGGTTCGGTTCTCAGTTACTTTCCTTGATTGAGCCCGGTTACTCACAAATAGGCTCCTTCAACAAAGGTATGATACCCAAAACTTGAAGTCATCCCTCCAGAAGTTTTACGGTCGACATCACCATCTAATGGACCGCTATGGGATATCTGTTTCCCAAGTGGCAACAGATATTTCCCTTTAAAGCTTAATTGTTTGTTTACTCTACCGGATTTGACTTTACTATCGGATTTGACACGGCGGGTGTCTTATAAGAAGCTAGAGATGCTTACACTACCGGTGCACCTGATCTCACCCATGGTTTTTTTTATTGGGTCCGTGTTGTTCGTCTGTGTGTGTGTGTATCTTCATTTTTCTTTTCTGTGTCGTACTCATGTTGTGTCTCTGTTCCTTTTTTACTTCCGATGTTGCCATTGTCCTTGGATAATTTGTTTTGAATTGACGGTTCGGTTCTAACTTACTTTACCAAACGCGCCAAGGGCTATAACTCAAACATGGTTCATTGTAGAGTTTCGAGCCTGTTCAATCAAATGTGGATATAAATGAGATAAGTATTTTCGCAGTATAATGTTTTCATAAACTTTTTTTTTATCATTTTCAAGAAATCCGATAACAAAAGTTTGAATGACGGCTATTTTGAAAATGGCAATCAGGAAAAAATTTGTAACCCAAGATTTATAAGGACCATGAAAGTTCCTTGGATATCAAACTTGGTGGATTTCTGATAACTTTGCAAAATTTGCATATTAAGGGGTCAAAAACGCGTAATTTGGGTCACGACGTAAAAAATTGTTTTTTATAATAAATGATCCTGAGGATAAAATTAACAATCTCCCAAGCTCATATTTTTAATATCGATTACGGTTTCAGAGTCTTTAAGATCACAATGTAAACCGTGTTTGGGGAGATAGCTCCTTTACTTTACATAGCTCAATATGTTGCGTCAGTTTTCAGATCCGCAACTTATGTCGAGTCATAGGGTGAGTTTCGACCTGATCTGTTGCATAGTTTTTAGGATTGAGTGGCGGAAGAAAAAGACAAAGAAAGACCTTAATAATCAGAAGAATTGTAGTAAGGTCTTTCAAATGTGGTGAGAGACCTTCATAATCTAAAACAAAATAAATAAAAATAATGTGTATCTCTTCTATAGCTGGTTTTGACTCTTGACCTTGTTTTTGAAGGTCAGGGTAAAAAAAATAGGACGTCCAAAATGTTTATATTTTTTATTAAAATACATCTTAAATGTCCAACAGAAACAAAGTATGATGTTATAAATAAATTCCAGTCATCTAGACCTTTCACCTTGACCTTCTAAGTACATGGTCAAACCATATTTTATTTATTTTGTAAACATTTTACTTGCAAGAAAAAAAAAATTTTCAATGACCTTGACCTTTGACGTCTATGACCTTTGACGTTGGTCAAAAATTGAAGACTTTTTTACTGGTTAATTTGATATGTTACTTGACCATACTATCTGTTATATTTTAGAAGTTTTAAGTAAAAAAAATGGCAAAAAGCGTCGAGGGCAATATCTTTCCGGGGAGTCCTCAGACAGGTTTGATCCAAAGACACAAATTTAGCCCTTGACATGTTGAACATTTTTACTGATACACTTTCTCAGCCAAAAATTATAATTTCCGAGTTTATTCGCTAACCAGGTCAAAGGTCACTGTCAAATATCACCGATGACCTTCAACCTGGTATTCAAATTAAGGGTCTCTTTGCACTGATCACTCTAAGCGTATATGTTTACTATATTATCTGTAAGCGTTTACAAGTTATGAAAAAGAAAGGAAATGGGGTAAATGTCAAGGAGACAACATCCCATATCCAGGTTAAAACGACCAAAAACAAAACATCTAGTGGTCACCATATGGTCTTCAACACAGTGAGGAAGCTCACACCATATAGTAAGCCCTAAATGGCCCGAAAAGGAACAAAAGTGAATAAATCAATGGAAACAAACCACATCCTATAACCCAAATATCAAGAAACTTAAATTCTATAAGAAGACAAGGACAAGCCAATGACCAACATATTCCTGACTTGAGACAGGCGCAAAAATTGCGGTGGGGTTAAACTCNTATGTGTGGTGAATGGCTCGCATAGAACTGATTAATCGGCACGCGTCAAGGTCTATAACCAAAAAAACATTTCATTATTTCATTCATTCAGAGTTTAAAGCCTTTTGAATCAAATGAAGGTATCAATGAAAGGAGTATTTTTGCAATATATTGTTTTTATAGATTTTTTATGGTTTCCCTTCATTGCCTATTTCCGATATATCGCAATAAAAAAATTTCAAGTGATGGTCATTTTGAAAATGCAGACCAAAAATAAATTGACCCTAGATTTGTATTTGTATTAAGAACCATTAAAGCTACTTGCAAACCAAATTTGGTGATATCCGACTACTTTGAGAATTTGCATTTTTAGGGGTCAAAAACAACGGCAGTAGAATACCGAAGGAACAAGGGAAGCGATGACTACAAAAATCGAAGTCCAAAGACATGGCAGAAACGGTAACAGATAAAAACAAAGACAAAACAAGGACGTGAGACAGCTACAATGCACGGAAATAAAAAGATAACATTAAGAACTAAGGCACTCATAGTGTGAACTCCCATGAAAACCGGGAGTGACATCAGGTGCTCCGGAAGGGTAAGCATGTCCTGCTCCGCTAGCGGCACCCGTCACACTATCAGTGAGTCAATCCGGGGTTGATTCAAATCCGGTTATGTCAAATCCGTAAGACGTGAAATTTAGCTGAAAATGTCCGTTTTCATTTGGGACACAGACACGTCATATCTGTAAATGATGTCATGGTGACGGCCATAGAATTTCTGAAGGGATGAAAGTAACAAAGGCTGAACAAATCCCTGACTAAGCAGCTTTTGGGACAGTGTTTTTGCTTTAACTAAAAAGTCACTGTATAAACTGCATGCCCGACAGTAACGAATCAACTGTGAAATGTACACTCCATAGGCTGGAGAGGCAGGTATATTGCTGCTCAGAAAGGGAAAGTTCACAATTGGGAAGTTAAAATCATCACGTTTGTCATACAGCTTAGATTTCAAACGTCCCTTTTCGTCAATGATAGATATGTTGCGTAGTTTTGAGGGTTGAGTGCGGCGGAAGAAAAAGAAAAATAATATTGATCGGAAGAATTAAGAAACGTCTTTTACATGTGGTGAACAACCTTTATAATTAGAAGAATTGTTATAAGGTATATAACTATGCTGAAAGACCTAAATAGTCAGAGGAAATACAATAAGGTCTTTCACATGTGGTGAAAGACCTTAATTATATCTAAAAGTAACAAAAATAAAATAAATTCTAATATCTATTGAGACACCTTTTACAGTTAGATATATATATTCTCTTTTATTTATAAATAAACGGGATAGGTTGAGTATCTAACAGAGAATGAAAGTAAAAAATCACTGTTTTTTGTATGGACAATACTTTTCTTCGTTCATAGTGTTGAGAGCGTCTTGGCATTTTTTGTTTTGTTTTTGTTTTTGTTTGCTTTAATTTTTGTTTTGTGTTTTTGTATAGTTTGTGTTTATTATCTTTTAAATTGTGGCCTACTTCTACCATTCTATTTTAATTTTTAAATGGTAATTTTGGTCATCGATCAAAACTTTCGGTGCTCGTCTGGTAGGTTTCCGCTGTTAGTTCGGTAATCGAACGATTTGTCCATTAATTTAGAAAATAAAAATGTTATAGTAGACTACTATAACTGATCTTTGCTATAAAAATGTCAAATTCAAAACGGTTTTTCCTTTATCTCTTCTGTAAAAGTCCGCCTCACCAATTTAATCTTCACTTTGGTGATCATAAACACGAAATAAGTGTAAAAGCTTATAAAGAATAAAATAAACAATAGGACCAAAGTTTAAAGCCAAAAGTTCAGGACAAAGCTATCTGGAGGGAGATATTTCTTAAGCCGCTCTTGCATTACACCGTATGACACAAATGTATGGAAACAGAACAAAACGTAAACCTACCGTCTATTCACCGAGCGTTTTGTCGATATATGCCCATTCCAAGTTTTAAACATGCTGAAAATCTTTCACCTTACAACACGGACATGACTGTACTTATACCGCATAAAATACGGACGACAAATGTATATGAATTGAGACGAACAGATATATTTTTTTTATATACATTCGACGTAAGTTTGCGACATACTAAGTAGTGCAAGAGGGTCTTTAGTTCAAAGCAAATATTTTTATATTTAGATGTTGCAAGTTTCCAAAGTTTATGTCACATTATGCGTTTCTATGCTAAACGTATTTCATTTTGGACCATATTCCACAGGGAAGAACTATAAAAGTTTACAGACAGTGAATAATTATAAAGTAAATTTAAAATACTCTTTTATTTTAGAAAAACGGAAGAAGACTAAAACTAAATACGGTAAGAGCATTTAGAAACTTTGTGGTTGTGTCTAGAAAATTAAAGTACCATTGCAAAACTCACTACAGTTTGGAATAAATGTTCATAAATAAACTTGTATTTGGAATCACAAAGTAAAAAAAAATGAAAAAACAAAAACAAAAACAAAACAGGTATACTGGAGCTTCGTGTGATGTATAACACTCATTGGATGTCCTTGGTACTGGATTTGTCCTCCTATATCTATATTTATGGACATGAGTATACTTCTTCTTGGACAACTTTTGGATAATGGTTTTCCTTATTATTTTATTTTATTGCTGCTGATTGAACCATTGGGCCGATGCCGCTGCTGGTGCACACTTGTCCGTCAGGAAAATTTTATTTTGCGTGTTATAGAAATTTACTGTTTTAATCATGATTCTAACAACTTAGAAATACTGTGGCTTCATTCCGTGTTTTGGCACTCGGTAGGTGTCATTGGTACTTGATGCGATATTTTTGGCAATGAGTATACTTTTCATGGACTACTTTTGCGTGATGGTTTCCATTTTATTCGATTTTAATGCTGCTGATGAGAGATTACTCCTTGAAAAATGTGTACACCATAACAAAAGTTAATGGCTTTTATGCAGCTTTGGTATTTTTAGTACTTTAATGATTATGTATGAAAAATTTTTCATGTTATCCTAAAATGTTTTGTTTGTTCTTTGTTATTCTGTCTTGTCATATTCAGTTCTCCTACGGCATTGAGGATATAAGGTGGCACTCTTTATCAGGTACATTTATTTCAAAATAAATGGTGGGTTTAATTGGTGGTATCGTCCCCTTCTATTGAATTGTGTCTTGTAACAATTTAACTGCAATTGCTATTGAAAGTTCGTATACCATGTAAAATGTTTCCCCCATTAAGAATCTTGAAGAAACTTAAGATTTTCTAAAACCGACAGATATCTATCATAGAACTTTTTCATGATCGCATACGACGAAGTATTTTGAAACTCTGTTTTGTAAGGCGATGCAGATATAACTATAATTATAATATAGATAGCCCATTCCCAGGAGTACGAATAATAACGTAACATGCATAACACACTTGGTTACATCAAAGTTTTTGGTCTTGAAGTTCTGACGATTTATGCAGAAATGATGGTTTTGCCCTTCGTAACATAGGAAGGTATTATTCACTGTATTTAATCCATATCGACTCCGAAAGGTTGGAAAGTACTTCTTAGAGATGATCGGGTGTACCTATTTAAAAATGTAATAAATTCAATCAATGTTACGTTGTTTATAGACAAACAATTTTTAATGCTTTATGAATAAATATAATGTATTTTTGATAAAGGAAATCAGCACATTTTTTAAATTGAAAATTCTACAATGTAGTATCATTTTAGTTCCAATGTGGTTTCAAAGCGATTTTGTTGCAAAAAAACCACAAGCGCGGTAGTGGCATTAAATGGAGTTTTTGCCGAGACAAATTGAAGCTGTGTTGCATGGATTTTGAATGTAGAATTGTGCTTACTAATTTCTTTTTTGAGATGTGTGAATCTTTGATAATAATTTTGGCAATCTCATCTTCCTGCTCATCTTTTTATATGGTAAATGATGATTTTAATTGTTAGGTAAATGACTTTGATTCTTATGTTGCGTTTCACTTTTGGTAGGGTACACAAAGTGAAATTAAGCCAACGGAACAAACTCTTTATTGTTGTTCATCTAAAACCACCACGAGGCCCTCAACAATGAGCTGATCATGGTACCTCATGGTAAGTTCAAGACGGCCCCTTAATGTCAAATAATGCATCCCTCAGGTTTGTCAATATCGATGGATGAGTTGTCGTCAACAAAAAAAAGCCATCATCATCCGAGATCCAAAAGCAATGCGACAAATGAACGACAATAGGGCACTTACCAGTTGGTTGTTAGAAATCATATCGAATAGAATAGGGAGATAGGGGAGTATATAAACAGCTGCTGGTGGACTGTAAATCCCCGAGAGTATTCACCATTCCAGTAAAATGTAGCTAATACTTCGATGCTGGCCCGTAAACCGATTTCATTTGAAAACTTGCTAATATCTTAATGCGAAAATTTTTGTTAAATCGAAGGATTATCTTCTTCTTGCACAGGTCTGTCCTCGACTGATTTTGGCTTTCCTATTTAGATTCTATTGGTAATCTTTTAACTATCAGCTTTTACATAGGTGCAGTTCATGGAATTCCAAATGTTTTGATTTGATCTGCACTGAAGAGACATAATTTGTCGAAATGCATATCAGTAGATACTAGATTTACAGTAACTTCGGTATATTGCTATTGGTACGGTTTTACAAAATCGCTGTACAATTTAAAACATCCTCAATTCGATTTTAGAGTCGTATGTACAATATTTTGGGGTCTTGTTTCCGCCGTTGAGAAAATGATCTGTCTAGATGTTCGACTAAGTGCTTGACGTGAAATATCGCGCCAACATAACAAGTAGTCACGAACTATCTCAAAATTACGTTATGAAGCCAATGTGACGTTCGTCGTGAAGTCAGGGTACAACGATAATTATTTTGATATATATTAGCCACAAAAAGAAACGATATAAAGATTACAAATATCATAATATCAAAATTATAAAAGGTTTAAGAAACATTCATTGTTACAATAAAAGATGAGGTGTATGAAAGTTATACTGTAGAAAAAAAATCCTGACAGATGTCGTCAACCGTCGGAATGATTTTATAAATAAGCTGGTTACAAATCTTGAAATCTAGAAATGCAAAAATTGCATGAATATGTTTGTTTTGAGATTGATTTGCATGCTTCAGTCTAAGAGCAGGAGTTAAGAAAAGTCTGATTAGCTGTTAGTCTCCTCAAGATATGAAAAAACAAGAAAAGAAATTGGAAAAAAATAATGGAACAATTTCGTGAACGTCTTAAAAAACCACTTTCACGGGACAGTCCGGATTTTGTTTGACATTTTCGATATATCAGTGCAAGAAACAACCCAGAAATGTATGCAAATGTCTATGTAAAAATACAGATAACAGGAAGCACCTACAATGGCTGAAAATTATAATTACATGCAACAATTTGCAAGGGAACTACACAAGAGAAACACGAATAAGACAAAAGACAAACGTAGACAACGATAGGAACCCTTTATCTGCCCCGTTTCCCTATAGTGTAAAACATACAGTGTAAAAAATTGTTGCAGTTGGAGTTAACATATGTGTTATGGTCTCATGTTCATTTACTGCATATCCTTTCGTAAAATATTTAATACAGGAGTTTGTCTTTTATTGCAGTGTGGAGTTGGTAAAACAATTCCCCGTGGTAGAGATGTATGTTCTTTATTTTTGTTAGATATGGTGTACTTGTACATGAGATAATTACTCATGTGTACATTTTGTTTAATTAACATGCTTATCCTGAGAAACATATAAGATTTCCAAGTTTGTCGTTGTTTTTATACGTTATATATATATATATTCGCAAATCCCGGGAGATGAACAAGTTTCCACGTTGACTGAATTCATAGACATTATATATATATATATATACATTAAAGTGCGGTACGATGTTAGTTTGAACGTCCTTAAATGACTTCCGACAATTGATATGAAAAGGTTTTAATGAAAAGAAGAACCAGGAGCTGCAGAAGCAGTGTCTAGATGTAAGGTATAAAAAATAAAAAAAAAATATCCTTTCATGTGCCAGTGAATCAGCTCTGATAGTAGACAATTTTCTGAGTCCGTAGTTTTTCGCTTGAATCTTGTATATTTTGACTTCATGTTTAATAAGACATTTGGGTGATAAAGAAAATTACCCAAAAGCCGATTTCTACAAAAACAAAAACAAAATTCAGATTGAAACAATCGAAAAAAATTGTTGACCGCAATAATCCTGACTTCATAAAGGGATTTCAAAAGAAATGGTAGGTTAGGCAGGTTTTATGGCATGCCAAACCCCCTTCCATTGTGGTAGTGTCCGGAAGCAACTCAGCATCAGTTGCTATTTAGAGGTCGTAGTCAGTTAACAGAAATGATCATTCAAGTACTAAGTTAAAGAAGAATCTCGAATCAGAGTTCGGACTAAAGCTTCGAATTTTCCATTAGGGACTGATATCCATTAATGAACTTTTAAATGATCGATCGAGACAATTTTTTTTACATCTTGATTAATAAGGCGGTCACGGAGATAACTATGTGTAATGAGAGTGTCTGTATAATTTGTGCTTGTTTTTGCGTAACGAATCAACTGTGAAACGTTCACTCCGGAAGCAGGAGAAACTAACAATCACTTTCCCTATTAGGGGTGCTGACTATTTTGAAATTAAAATCGTCCTTTTTGTTTTGAATTTAAGCTCTGAGATGACCATCTTTGTCAAATTCAAGATGTAAGTTCAAAAAGATGAAGATCTTGTGATTTCCAAAAGTTTCCTTCATTTCTAGTTCTTGCGTATACTTAGTATACAAATGGGATCCATTTAGCAAACGATGCGTTATCGATGGAAAAACATCATCAATATATCTTTAAGTGAGATTGAAGGATCTAGTATCTTTTATTTAATGGAACTTAACGAGTCATTGAGCAAATTCAGTCTCGTAAGAATATAAATCAAGTCTGCATAGAGGAGCACAATTAGCAAAATATGATATCTAATTTTGTCAGGAAGATATCAGAATGTAAGCTTCATATATGATATTAATGTCGGTTAGATGAAAGTTCTTGTAGCAAATCAAAACAACACATTTAAACAAATAATAACAAAATTCAATGGTATCATCCAACAATAAATGAATCGTCTCAACTTTTTTTAATGGTCCAGATCATGTCAAATAAAGAAAGGATATTTTTAAGCAATACAAAATATTTATTTAAAGTGTCCTCTGTGTTCACAAATTAAAAATTAAATGGCATTATAGAAGGAAAACACATTAAAAATAATGAGCCTAAAGGACAGACATTGCAAACAAAACAACCTTTTTAGATAAGAATTTCGAACTAAAGGAATACGCGCTTGCAAAAATCTCACTTATCTTTTTGATATCTTCACTGCAGATTCCGACAAAGTTCATGTTTGCAAGTTTTTATACAATGAATGATTTGTGATTTGATGTTTTGATTATTAATATGAAGATGTTTGCTGGTGAAATTGAAAATTTAGGGGTTGCAAATAAATGGTATTTTTGTGAAAAGCAGAAAAGGGTGTTACTAATCGAAAAAAGATGGGTCTCAGACCCCGTTTTTTTCGATATAATTGAATTAAAGAAACATAAAGGGATATTTCATTACTCTTCGCTTGTAATAGGTTCAATAGAAGCCATGTCTATCGATGAACCAATATGACAAACTAGATAGAACAATGACATTTTGTCAGAGTGCTCCTGAAAATGTATAAAATAACATTTTTAAATAAACTCTTCGCTTGTAATAGGTTCAATAGAAGCCATGTCTATCGATGAACCAATATGACAAACTAGATAGAACAATGACATTTTGTCAGAGTGCTCCTGAAAATGTATAAAATAACATTTTTAAATAAACTTTTTTGTTCGTTGTGAAATTACTATAAGGCTAGTAAATGAATAAAACGAGAGAATTCCGAAAATCTGACAGAAATACCAAAATGTGTCAATATCAAAACGTGACAAACGAGCATTTCTAATACAGAAAAAATATATTTGCTAATATTACATCCTACATCTTGAATTTTTAATATAATGCAGCATATTTATATTGTAGAATGGACTAGTACAGATGTTTACGGTAAGTTTATTTATAAAATGTGATTAGAGGTTGTATCGGAATTGATGTGGTAATTACAATATTCAATCAATCTATATTTTTACAATTTCAAATGAGGAAACTGTAATATATATATATTCGTCTAAGCTAAGGGGCAAACAGAGCGCGAGAAGTGAGAAATGATTAACGGATATAGCATCCCTCTGCGGAACTTGCATGCTAATGTAAGTTTGACAATCTTAGTGAAAACATCGCAAACATCCCTGATTTCAATAAAAAATCATTTGAATTTGGAAACTGCATATAGCTATTTCAGCAACTGATGCCTCATCAATGCAGTTTATATCTAAACCTTTGGAAAATAATGATAGAAATTTTACGTCTTATCAAATCAAGTGATCAGGTAAAAATGACAATCGTTCACCTATACAATAAATCCAAGTAAAAGCAGTTTGTCGCTCGTTGTACAACACAGGTTATGCAGATTAAATAAAAAACCTTAGCTTTAAGTAATAAAAATCAACTCCCAGATGTAAGGTCGCGGTAGCCCCGTGGTTAAGATGGTCCGCATAGAGAGAATGGGGTTGCAGGTTCGAATCCAACACGGGGCATTGGCAAAAATGCCAAAGTTACATATTAAATCCTCTCCTTGACTCGACTCAAACCGAAATGAAATGAAATAACATACGACAAGTAATTTTTTTTATGAGTGATCAAAGCTGTAGTAATGCAAGTAATTTATTTTATTTCATTTCAGTTCGAGTCGAGACAAACAATATATAACAATAATGTAAAATCTTTATTAACATTTAATCCGTAAAAATATTTCAAATAAAAAATAGTTTCAGTTGTGCTTCCGGAAGTTTACTCTACATCGTAACGTGTAAAGATTGCGGTGAAAATTACATTGGCCAAACGGGAAAATCGCTTCAAACTAGATTCACAGTTCATAGGCAACAAATAAGGAATCCGAATACAAAACAAATTCCATTAAGTGAACACTTAGACACTAGTGCTAATCGAGATTACAGCATTTCCCCGTTCTATCAATTTCAAGATGGAACTACGGAAGCGGAGCAAAATCATAAGCAAACCTATTTTATAGAAAAGAATAGACCGAAACTGAATTATAATGGTACTTTACGTTAAGTCCATTCTTTTATTCATCTTCAATTAGAATAACGTTTCGTAATATAGTAAAATATTTAAAGATACGTTATAGTTTAAGTAACGTCACTATTACTTTTACTTTCAATTGATTGTGACGTTATGTCACTAAGAGACGCTTGACAACTTCGTTACATTATCGCCACGAATATCTGTAGAAGCAGTGAAACCGGTAGGAAGACCAAAATGTGAACTGATGTTAAATGTACTTTTGTTTTTCATTGAATATTTTTTTGCATTTCTTATCGTGTATTTTTCTTATATTAGGGACCAGTATATATATATATATATATATATATATATATATACATGTATAATGTCCCAGTATTGTTGAGTTATGTAATCATCAATCGCAATTAAATATTAGCGTGTTTAAGACACTGAAGAAAATTTTATCACATTATTTTTAACAATTTTTATATATTTTATCGATATCGTTGCACAATCTTCTAGACTTATATATATATATATTTGCCAAAGAATTTTTTCAACACAACTGGATATTACATACTGTATTGCACAAGTACTTTCACGTCTTGCGACGATCTTCAGGTGAATAGCTACAGTAGTTACCTAGTAACGTTTGTATGATGTTACGTTGATAGAACAACATAGTAACGTTATAAATAGAAAACGAAAGTATAAAAAAAGAAATCAGAGATTTTTTATACTTTCGTTTTCTATTTATAACGTTTATGTGAGATACAATTGTCAGATGATCTAGACCAATTTGCAAGATCTTTACGCATCTAAGAATATTTTTGTCTAAAGATAAAAACTCCTCTGACTGTGAATCATCTAGTTCCGATGATGATGATGAGGATATCCAAGCTCCGATACCTGAATTCAAGAAAGAGAGTTCATGGATTCCCAAATGTAGTAAGAACACAACTCTAGACTCATCGATTCAGTAAAGTAAGTGAGAATCGAACCGTCAATCCAAAAGCGAACAATCCAAGGACAATGGCAACACCAGAAACAAAAAAGGGGGAAAACAGAGACACAGCATGGGAACGGCACAGAAAAGAAAAATGAAGACACACACACAAAGATGAACAAAATGTAGTAAAGTTATAAAATAGTAAAACGGATGTTTTAAGATCTGCGGATGAATTCATGCCATCTACCAATAATCTCGCAAAGGAAGAAAAAATAGCACTACATTCGCTTGCTAAAAGAGATGATATAATCATCAAACCCGCTGACAAGGGGAGTGCCATTGTTGTCATGGACATAGATGACTATGTTACAGAAGCAGAAAGGCAACTAAACGATGGAAGATTCTATATGAGACTAGACATTGACCCAACATCTGAATTCAGTAATAAGATACTTGTTGAACTGGAATCATTTAAAGAGCAAGGCCACATTGACCAGGATACATTTCAATATCTAAAAACCGAAAAACCAAAATCCGGAAGATTTTATCTTTTACCTAAAATCCGTAAGGAGAACAATCCTGGTAGACCAATTGTCTCATCAGATGGTCATCCAACAGAACGTATTTCAGAATTCGTTGATTTCCACTTAAGACCTCATGTGGAAGCATTACCATCTTATCTTAAAGACGCTTATCTGCAGAAAATGGAATCCTTGAATCCTCTTCCGTCCGACACTATTCTTGTCACGATGGACTTGACATCCTTATATACAAATATTCCGTACTACGACGGAATAGAAGCGTGCAAAGAAATTTGAGACAATCGCACCGTTAAAGAACCACCCACCGAATGTCTTGTCCGATTGCTGACGTTAGTGCTCAAACACAATAACTTTACTTTCAACTCAGAGCACTTTCTACAAGTAAATTGCACTGCTATGGGCACTAAAATGGCACCATCATATGCAAATATTTTCATTGGCAAACTTGAAAAACAATTATTACAATCTACAATCTACAAACCCCTCTCTTAGTTCCGTTTCATAGATGATGTCGATATGAAATGGATTGAGTCCGAAGATCGTCTCGATGAATTCATTGAACTTGCCAACAACATTCACCCATCCATTAAATTCACACATGAAATATCTAAAAGCAGCATCACTTTCCTTGATACCAAGACAAGTTGTGAAAAAGGTAATATGTCCTCTGATATATATTTATATTAAAGGTCATCCAAGCCCACCCAGTTCCAAGTTCATTGATATAAATTAATGATGAAATACAATTGTGATTTACGCTTTCATTTCCTTTCGATTTTCTTTTAGATTTTATGATTATTCTTGCAAATTTTTAGTTAATTAAATTAGAGTAATTGTTTTTATATATGGTTATAAGATCAGATTAAATACTTACACAGTTCGTTTCTTATTAACAGAGTTAAACTGTGGATAATTATGATAACAGTGTTGTTTAAAGATTGTTTTGTTTTTTATTATAAAAATCAAATCTAAGATGAATTTATCATCATCATCATTTTTTTAAATAAGAAGATAATTTTATGTTTAACATGATAGTGTTTCACTCCTATTTTTTACGTGGGGGAGATCGTCAGCGTTCAACCACGGTTCTAGTTTCAATGAATTTGTTTGATTGAGGTCATCCAAACCCACTCGGGAAACATGTTCATCAATTGAATTCAAATTAAAGATCTGTTTGATTTGAATAACAATTGCTTAATAGGATTAATTCTGTTTAAATTTGCAGTTAATTATTGTTTTTGTTAAGTTTTTTTATTCCAATGTTTCACCCCTTATATTTTTTAATTTGTGGTAGGGATCATCAGCGGTCACCACGTTTAATGGATTTGGTTAGATTTTGGACCGTGTAATTAAAAATCATCCAAACCCACTCAGGAAGAGAGTGTTGACCCATCTTAGATATATATATATATATATATCATCCAAACCCACTCAGGAAGAGAGTGTTGACCCATCTTAGATATATATATATATATATATCATCCAAACCCACTCAGGAAGAGAGTGTTGACCCAT
>MJUU01040186.1:25928-36811 GCA_002080025.1 Modiolus philippinarum
TATATATATATATATCTATAAGTCTAGAAGATTGTTCAACGATATCGATAAAATATATAAAAGTTGTTACAAATAATGTGACGAAATTTTCAGGGAACAAATAACTTTCATCAGTGTCTTAAACACGCTAAAATATAATTGCAATTGATGATTACATAACTCAACAATACATCGAATCTCAAAAATATTTTTCTTTCACACAGGTAACAGAAAATGTAGCTTTATAATTTAAAGTGTACACATAACGTCAAATATTTTTACATAGTTTGAAATGAAACATTTTACAGTTCAGTTGAAAGTCTCAACCATAGAAATGAAAAAAAAATTATTATAAATAAATAAAACTATGGCTAAGTATAAGATATATAAGAACTCAAAAATACACCGTTGCAAAATCTTCTAGACTTGTATAATTATTTTTTTTGTGCTGCATTGTCCTGTATCGACGATCCGATACCCATTAAATTTTCTAGTTGGTAGTTTTCTCTGACTCTTTATAATATTTTTGAATTACCTGCATTGTGTTTTACGATCCTAATAGACTTAATTATAACATCATTGCTAGAATGTCATATGATGAATATTTTAAACAACTCAGAATAATTAAGCAAAAACAGGTGAAAACCAATCATCACCTATCTATTTACATAGCATATCTTGAAAATGAGGCAATCCCTAAAGGACTACACATCAAAGTTTTGCCTCAAGTACCAGGCAGTGTTTCATATTCTTTTGCAGGTGGAATAACACTCTTTTCTACAGTTCTAAACGTCTGTTGATCTTGTTAAAAACCACTGTCAAGAACATCTACGAAAATTAACCGAAGAGTTTCACTCTATTTTAAATTCTTGCAAAAATGATCTTACAGTTCAACAATATGAAAACATTTTGAAAAGTTTGAATGACATTACTAATATTCAAAGTTCGGAACTTAAACAACAACGTAAAAAGTTTTACCGAGATGGCGTAACATACCAACTGATACCCCCCATCTCCGAAAAGACGAAAAAAGACGAAACCGACATTCCAAACGTAAACCCCAAGAAATAAAAAAAAAAACATCACTCACACATCTCAAAGAAGATGAAACATCTCTTCTGTCAAGGGGCCTTAATTTCTGCCCCGCGCCTTGGAAAATCAATGAGACGAAACTGTCCGAGGAATTGGATAACTTTGGAAGAAGTCTAAGAATAAAAGAATATTTTGGATCAAAGAAGAGGGAGACAGAGGATGAAATCAGTTCCGATAGTGACTCAGATGACGAATGTCAAGAAAAAAAAAAAAAAAAAAAGCAAATGGATCCCAAAACCCAGTAAAAATGCCACTCTGGAATCTTTCATAGACAACGTAAAAGATGACATATTGCACACTGTCAAATTACACACTGACAGTTTTGACAATCTCAAGGGAACGTACTGCTCTTCGTAATTTGAGATCTAGCGAAGAAATTGTCATAAAGCCGGCAGACAAGGGTGATGCTGTTGTTGTAATGGACAAATCCTCATATCTTCAAGAAGCCGACCGCCAGCTTAGCAATGACCGTTTTTATTTAAAATTAAGCAATGACCCCACTAGACAGTATAGTGATGAAATAAGATATGAACTTAACAACGTATTCGGAGAAGGGGCACATCGATGAAAAAACACTACAATACTTAATTCCAGAGAATCCAAAACCTGGCAGATTTTATTTACTTCCAAAGATTTATAAACCTAACAACCCAGGAAGACCCATCGTCTATGCTAATGGTTATCCTACTGAAAAAAAATATCTGAATATGTAGATTTCCATCTCCGTCAACATGTTGAGAATCTCCCATCATTCATCAAAGATACCACTGACTATTTACAAAAAATGGCAGACTTGAATCCTTTACCACCTAACACCACACTGGTCACTATGGATGTCACCTCCCTCTATACTAACATCCCTCACTCTATGATGGGATCGAAGCTTGCAAAGAGGTTTGGGAATCTCGCCCGGTCAAAATTCCCTCCGCAGAATGTCTTTTTACCATGCTTACAATGGTTCTTAAAAAGAACAATTTTACTTTCACTGGCGAACACTATTTATCTGCACCGAGGAGACATAAGTTGTCGAAATGCGCATATGCAGAAAATAAATTTCACAGTAACTTCGGTATTTTGTTATTTGTTTAATTACTATTATCCAAATTTATGTAAATTCTAAAACCTTAGGATTAACTCCCTCCATCATAGTTTTCTTCTTAGCTATATTTGATATTACTGATTATTCGGACTTCGTTTGGTTTTATGCATTTTAAACATTCTTTGAAATTATTGATTTCCTTTGTTTGGGTTCTAGTGCTGCTGATGAGGAATTAATTTCCGAAATTGCCATACAGCTCATTAAAATTATTGCAGTTGCAGTTAACATATATGTTATGGTCTCATGTTCATTTACTCCATGTCCTTTCGTAAAATATTTAATACAGGAGTTTGTCTTTTATTGCAGTGTGGAGTTGGTAAAACAATTCCCCGTGGTAGAGATGTATGCTTTTTATTTTTCTTAGATATGGTGTACTTGTACATGAGATTATATCTCATGTGTACACTTTGTGAACCTTGCAATATCTAAATTTTTGTAAATTTTGTTGATGAGATTATATCTCATGTGTACACTTTGTGAACCTTGCAATATCTAATTTTTTGTAAATTTTGTTGAAAACTAAGGAGTATCTCCCTCATGCAAAGCTCTGTCCTTAGCTGATTTTGGCTTTACATTTAGATCATATTGGTTATTTGTTCTCTATCAATTTTTCACATTTTTGAGTTTGTGGTCTTCCAAACGTTTAGGTTTTATCTGCACTGAGGAGACATAAGTTATCGAAATGCGCATATGCAGAAAATAAATTTCACAGTAACTTCGGTATTTTGTTATTTGTTTAATTACTATTATCTAAATTTATGTAAATTCTAGAACCTTAGGATTAACTCCCTCCATCATAGTTTTCTCCTTAGCTATATTTGATATTACTGATTATACCGACTTCGTTTGGTTTTATGCATTTTAAACATTCTTTGAAATTATTGATTTCCTTTGTTTGGGTTATAGTGCTGCTGATGAGGAATTAATTTCCGAAATGGCCATACAGCTAATTAAAATTATTGCAGTTGGAGTTAACATATATGTTATGGTCTCATGTTCATTTACTCCATGTCCTTTCGTAAAATATTACAAAGAATGGAACTGCTATGGGCACCAAAATGGCTCCATCCTATGCTTATATATTTATGGGCAAATTCGAAAACCAACTTCTCGAATTGTTTATCGAAAAACCGCTTTCTTGGTATAGATTTATAGATGATGTGGACATGAAATGAACTGAGAGTGATGAAAAATTACAAAACTTTATCTCGCATGCCAACAACTTGCACCCATCTATCAAGTTTACTTCAGAAATATCGAAGAATACCATCTCCTTCCTTGATACTACCAGCTCTTTATCGGAAGGTGAACTGTCCACAGATTTATATTGCAAACCCACGGATGCAAACCAATACCTTTTGCCCAGCAGCTGTCATCCTGCATATGTAACTAAAAATATTCCATACAGCCAAGCCCTCAGAATAAGACGAATCTGTTCGAAGGAGGAGTCCGTGAAAAAACGATTAGGTTAACTCATAAACAATCTTACACGAAGATGGTATAAACAAGGTAACATCAAAAAAGTTTTCACAAAGCCCTGAATATTCCAAGGAGCACCTTGATAGAGTACAAAGAAAAAAAAAGAAAAACAAAATAACGCCTTGTGTTCTAACATTTTATCCTTCCCTGAAAAACACTTTCAATACCGTTCGTAAGCACTGGACATCTGTGGGAAAAAGTCTCAAATTGTCAAAAATCTTTCCCGAGCCTCCTTTGATTACATTTAAACAACCAGACAGCCTGAGGAACTTGTTGGTACGAGCAGAAGTGTCTAATACTACCAGTACCACAGAAACAGTCACCCTTGTGGAGACAGGCGCTGCACATGTTGTAGACATATGCAAACCTCGTCCTCGTTTACCAGTCAGGTTACTACAAAAAGGTACAAAATATTTTGCACTTCAAATTGCAAAAGCACAAATATTATTTATTTGCTGCAGTGTAACGTTTGTAATCTCCAATACTACGGCGAGTCCATATCCAACTATGCGAGACATAATTAGGAACAATAACTCTCGTATGTTTGATTACATTCCTGTAATCGTGCATCATATATGATCATATATTTTTGAGATAAATCAATATATTAGGAATTTGTGTAAATAGGTTTCAATGTTTTTCTGCCACTGTATAATAAAAAAAATTATCTTTTACGTGTTATATTCATTGTACAATTTACCCTTAAACCTGATTTTCTATTAATTCTTCCTTTTTGATACTAATTAAATTAATTGATAATTGTGGATAAAAAGGACAAAGTTCAAAATATGTTTTTGTGAAATCATATGATTAACACCTCTTCCTGCAACAATTTCTGTTATTTGCCTCAATTAACTTATTAACTACTGTACACGGTTGTATGTTGAAGTACATGGTTGCATATTGACAATAATTCGACACTTGTCAGATAACAGTTACACTGCATTGGAATAAACAATTAATTCAGATGTAACAGTTGACAAATTAACAAGGTATCCAAGGCCTTACAGGTGACAAATGAAACTATACGAGACATAGGAAATATTGCATACTTCTCTGAAATAATGTATACGGATATTTGCTTTTAACAGGGACAATATATTTCGTCCTGCTTTTAACCAGAGACATCTTTTGTAATAACCTTTTCTATGTTTAAAATCATGTAAAATTTTAAGAATAAAAAAAAGAAACAAAAAAAAAAAAAAAAAAAAACGATTTAAGAATAAAAAAAAAAACAAAAACGAAAACAAATCTTCAAATCGAACGAAAAGATGATAAAATTACAAGAGTTTTCTGCTGAAAACAACTACATCGAGCGAGCGGTTGTCAACTTGAATGAGAACGATTTACATGATTTACACTTTAAACTCAAAATGGAACTAGTTTCCTCAATACCTAAACTAACAGAAAGGCGATATTTTTAAAGAACAATTATTGCAGATATTGGAACTAGGTCCAACTACTTTTAGAAATAAATTACAAATTAAATATTTCGAGTAGAACGGGGTGGGGGTCTTGGGTTTTTCACGATTTTCTACAGGCCATAATGCACATAATCGAGAAAACGGGTCTAACATTAAATTGAAATTGGAACTAATTTCCAAATAATTTAAACTGATAAAATTCATACCAATGAAATAAGAAATGATTGAAGTTTATGAAACTAGGTCCAACTAAATTTCATAATTAAAAATTAAAACATAAATCAATATTTATTGTAACATTCCCATTCACTCCAATACTAATTACAGTCAGTACGATGACAAGTGGATTGGTCACGTGATTACTTACCAAGACTGATAAAGCTGGATATGCAAAGCAACCATTCAACAAACGTCTGAATGGACACAGAAGTGACCTTAGTAAAAAGCCACTTCTGCCCGTGAGTCAATACTTCAGGTTGTCAGACCACAGTATCGAGGATTTCAATAGAATTAAAATCCTCATCATTGAACAGAACGGCCAATGGAGTGATTCCCAACGTGAAGACCGAGAAAGATTTTGGATTAAAGAACTCCGGGTTTTACATCCTGACGGAATAAATAGAAAACAATAGACCTATAAAGTCAACTAACGGTGTATGTTCGAGTTCTTATATATCCTATACTTAGCCATAGTTTTTATTTATTCATTATAATATTTTCATTTCTATAGTTGAGACTATCAATTTGTCTTAGTTAATTGAACTGTAAAATGTTTCATTTCAAACTTGTATAATAAAAAATATTTGACGTTATGTGTACACTTAAAATTATAAAGCTACATTTTATGTTTACATGTGCGAAAGAAAAATATTTTTGACATTCGATGTATTGTTGAGTTATGTAATCATCAATTGCAATTATATTTTAGCGTGTTTAAGACACTGATGAAAGTCATTTGTTGGCTGAAAATTTTGTCACATTAATTGTAACAACTTTTATATATTTTTTCGATATCGTTGTACAATCTTCTAGACTTATATAATTATTTTGTTTGTGCTACATTGTCCTGTATCGACGATCCGATATCCATTAAGGATAACAGATTCGGCAACCCCAATATGTTGGACAAATTACCACCTGTTTCAACATCAGGTTAAACAACCACCATTCATTTCATAACAAAAAACGAAACTGTCCTGTCACGCGCCATCTCCAAACGACAGGACATACTTTTGAAGACATCAAAGTACAGATCATTGAAGAAAACGATCAATGGGATGACTCAACAAGGGATTTGTGGAAAAATTTTTTGGTCCACCAGCTTTGTACTTTAGAACCAAACGGTCTTACCGAACGTTACTAAATGAAATTCAGCAGTAACAAAAAATAAAAAGAATATTTTTTTCAGCGGAATGGGATGACATTATTATAGAACCTGCTGACAAAGGCAGTGCTGTAGCTGTAATGAACAAAGACGACTACATAGAGGAGGGTAGAAGACAGTTGTCTAATACTCGGTTCTATAAAGAACTAGATTCCGATCCAACAGAATCTATTTCCGAAGAAATAAGAACTACCTTGGCAGATATGAATGAAAATGGACATATTGATGATGACACCTATCAATATTTGCTTCCAGAGAAATGTACACCCGGTAGATTTTACCTACTCCCCAAACTTCACAAGGAATGTATTCCTGGTAGACCAATTGTATCAGCTAACGGTCATCCCACTGAAAAAATTTCTGAGTTTGTTGATTTTCACCTACGACCACTTGTACACAAACTCCCTTCACATCTACAGGACACTACGTATTATCTCGGGAAAATTAACAACTTGATCCCCTTTCCAGAAAACACCATTTTAGTTACTATGGATGTATCGTCTTTATATACTAATATTCCAAAGGATGAAGGTATACAAGCTTGTGAAAAAGGATGGAACTCTAGACAAGATAAAAATCCTCCAACAGAGTGCCTTGTCAAATTACTCACCCTTGTTCTGGAGAACAACAATTTTGTATTCAACGAGAAACATTATTTGCAAGTTAACGGAACAAGTATGGGAACCAAAATGGCACCATCATATGCAAACATTTTCATGGGAAACCTTGAACAAGATATCTTGTCTACAGCTCCTTCAAACCAATGTCTTGGTTGCGTTTCATTGACGATATGGGCCAGTTTAATAAGTGTTGTTATCTCCCTTAGCGGTTATAACGTTTATCAATTTGTATTACTTCCGGAGTGTATATCATCAGTTGCTAGTGTAAACACTACTTGAATTGCTGTACGATCCGTCTCGTTTAGAATAAAAATTAAATAATGCGACAAAGATGTAATTGTCAAAAAACGATCTCCTAGCAAGGACATATCGTTAAGTTTATTTGAAAAAGGCCATACTGGTAGAAATAAACAATGTCGTCTTGGAGATAAGTTATCCGACATAAATTATCTCTGTGGAGTTAACATTTCCCCCCTTTTAGCTCATGTGACTGGCAATACTTTATACAATTTTAAAAGGGAATAAATGCAGAACATTTGAAGCGAAATAAATACCGAAAACAGTTCTAGGCAAACTGAATGTTTTAAAAATTAATGAAATATCAGACAGTTGCTGTCAATTTTTACAATGTCAAAGTCAAGGCTCCGTCGTCCCCAACTTAAATTATTCACTCTCCTCCAATAATATAAAATAAAAAAAACTTACTGTAGTTTACCATTACCAAAGTGACAAGTAGTATCCATTTAGCTGTCTGCATAAGATTTTTTACCCAATAAAAACCATTTTCCTCTATTTCTTTAAAATATCTTTTGAAAAAAAAACTTTCAATGAGACGTGGAAGAATTCTTGGCTGAAATGAATGTACTTCATACGAATACATTGACGGTATTGAGTATTCCAAAGGAGTCACTAGTTACTGGTTCTCAAATATCAAGGACCGTGAAATTCATAATTTTCCATGTACAAAATGCACATTGCCGTGCTATTAGCTATTAGGGAATTTCACTTCTATACACAAAAATTACAATTAGTTAAAAGAGCTGCTGCCTAGAATACAGTAAAAAAACAAAGATTCAAAACTTTGACTTCTAAAATTTAAGGGTTATCGTGTATCAGCCAACATAATATAATGAAGATTTTTGTTTGTTGAGAGATATCCGTGTTGTATTATCATGAATATGTTAATTATATGACCTACGCGTGAATTGCTTTATGATATGCACAATTACCTGAAAATTAATAAAATGTAAAATCTTATATGTTCACAGGAAGTTTCACATCGACTTTTTCACATCTGGCAATATTTAATATAATTACTGAAAATTTTTATAAAATTTCTTTTAAATATGTAAGATAATGAATATCAAAAAAAAAAAAAAATGCTTATCACATAATACAGATGGGTGCAGACGCAACGTTCCAAAAAGTGCACTTAAAGTGAACTTGAAGTTCACTTTTCAAGTGCACTTCGCGTTCTCTTAGCTGTCGCGAAGTTCCCTCTTTTGGAATAGGTAGCTATTCCATGACAGGTATTATCGCGTTCACTAATGAACTTCAAGTGCACTTGAAAGCTGTCGCGAGGATCACTACTTCAAACGAGGTTATCTTATATATATATATATATATATATATAGTTAGATCGAATTTTAAGCGATAGCCGAGGGAATAAAAATACATTTCCACGTAGCGTTCTTTTGGATAAGCAAATGCGAAAAAAAAATAGCAATGCAGTTATATATAAAATATTGTTAAATATAAAACATGTCAGATAATATTTTCCCGCTACAAAAATGGTTATAGACGTGTATACTGAATCTTTATAAATGACCAAAATAATTCATTTTCCAAAAAAAAAAATTATTATAAATATCCTTTGAAGAAGTTTTTTATGTTACGATATAGCTTTTTGTAAATCTTTACAATATGTTTGAGAAGGTTAGGTTTTCATTATGTGGTTTATGCTAAATCTTTACCAATAACCAAAATAATTCATTTGTAAAATTTTTTTTTAAAATGTTTTACTTTATCACATCTTTTCAAAGAAGTTTTATATAAGGTAATTTTGGGAAAAATACATGCGACAATTGAAATAAGCACCAACATATAATATCTCCCATTTTTGGATTCATTTTGACAAAAGATGCATATTTTTGGTATCGCGAGGAAGGTAAACAGCTAAAATGCAAAATATTTCAGTCTTATCAGGTGATTTTGGAAAAAAAATACATATAAATGTTGTGTCGCGACAATTGAAATAAGCACCGACATATAATATCTCCCACTTTTGAGGTCATTTTTGAAAAAAGATGAATAAATTTAGTATTGCGAGAAAGGAAAAAAGCTGAAATGCAAAATATTTCAATCTTATAAGGTAATTTTGGGAAAAATACATATAAATGTTGTGTTGCAACAATTGAAATAGGCACCGACATATAATATCTCCAACTTCTGAGGTCATTTTTGACAAAAGATGTATAAATTTAGTATTGCGAGAAAGGAAAAAAGATGAAATGCAAAATATTTTAATTTTATAAGGTTATTTTGGGAAAAATTCATATAAATGTTGTGTCACGACAATTGAAAAAAGCACCGACATATAATATCTCCCACTTCTGAGGTCATTTTTGACAAAAGATGTATAAATTTGGTATTGCGAGAAAGGAAAAAAGCTGTAATGCAAAATATTTCAATCTTATAAGGTAATTTTGGGAAAAATATATATAAATGTTGGGTCGCGACAATTGAAATAAGCACAGACATATAATATCTCCCACTTCTGAGGTCATTTTTGACAAAATATGTATAAATTTGGGATCGCGAGAAAGAAAAAAACCTGAAATGCAAAATATTTCAATCTTATAAGGTAATTTTGGGAAAAATACATATAAATGTTGTGTCGCGACAATCGAAATAAGCACCAACATATAATATCTCCCACTTCTGAGGTCACTTTTGACAAAAGATGTATAAATTTAGTATTGTGAGAAAGGAATAAAGCTGAAATGCAAAATATGTTAATCTTATAAGGTAATTTTGGGAAAAATATATATAAATGTTGTGTCGCGACAATTAAAATAAGCACCGACATATAATAACTCCCACTTCTGAGGTCCTTTTTGATAAAGGATGAATAAGTTTGGTATCGCGAGAAAGGAAAAAAGCTGAAATGCAAAATATTTCAATCTTGTAAGGTAATTTTGGGAAAAATACATGCGACAATTGAAATAAGCACCAACATATAATATCTCCCACTTTTGCATTCATTTTTGAGAAAAGATGCATAAATTTGTTATCGCGAGAAAGGAAAACAGATAAGCTGCAAAACATTTCAATCTTATAAGGTAATTTTGGGAAAAATACATACAAATGATGTCTTGCGACAATTGAAATAAGCACTGACATATGAATTTAATGTCTCAAGCATGAACATAAAATAACCTCGATAAAATACCCTTTTTTGAAAGATTTATGAAGAATATAATGTGACGTAAGCATGGAATGTATAAATAAATCCAAAGAACGCTATAATTTATAACGGCATTTTGATTTTAATTGATTATAAAAAATAGATTAAAAAGAGAGTTAAAGTCGTCGAGTTTTCATAATTCTTGCTTAAAGTTAATTTTGCCATATTAATATCACGTGTTTTGAACTGACCAATCGCTAAGAGCAATCCAAAGCTGCCACGAAGTTCACTTCAAGTGCACTTTGCGATCACTCCCGCGATCGCATCTTCTTTTCAAGTGCACTTGAAAGTGGTCACAAGTTCACTCTAGGCTGTCATGGAATCACTTTCAAGTGCACGC
>MJUU01040186.1:47016-66071 GCA_002080025.1 Modiolus philippinarum
GTTTATATTTCAACTCTATCCGAGTCTTTCTCAAAACAACAAAATATATAATAAAACAATAAACTATTTACAAAAAACTACACTACAAAACTTAATTAAATAGGTAAACTACATTTCGGAGACTGAAGGCGTGACCTCAATTATAGTGATGTGAAAAAATATTTGCTGGTGTTTGTACATAACATTTACTGCAATATTTTCTTAATTTCTTTTAACGCTGGTATTATATGCATTTATTGATCTATAACCCTGATGTTAAGACTGGGTTTTAAACGATCAATCCAATAGCTTTCTTTGGATCTTCTCTGGTTTAAATTGCACGATCTATTTTGATCAATTGCGATGACTTGCATATTTTGCCAGTTGTGATTTGGAGTATTAAAATGGATTGCAGTGGCCTGGTTCTGATCTTTGTTTTCGATATGGTTACGATGCAAGTTTATGCGAAGATTGAGCGCATTTCTTTTCTCACCAAAATGTTCTTTACAGACAGAACATGTAACCAGATGATGACATTCGGCGATTTGCATGATAATTGTCCAAAGATTTTGAAAATAGCAGCAGTGATTTTTCTAGCGCTCGTCACTTTCGTATTTTACGAAACAGTTTTCAAAATGACGAAAGTTTTCTGAACCCCTTTCGTCACTTAAAATATTTCATTGCAAACTTTTTCTCCTGGAAATATTAAGAAATCATATTCAGTGTCATATTTATGACAAGTTTACAACCCAAAGCCAGTTAATTAATTACAAAGGTGATGTTGTTACAGGTAAATTGCTAATCCGATAATTATACAGGTAATTAACCATACAGTACATAAAGGTGTCAAATCACTAGTCAGGTACAATCATTAAATATAATTTAATTACCAGGAAGCCATGAAATGATAATATTTTTAAGATATTATTGCTTAAAGTTTTAATTCCAACAATATTTTGCCGGTCCTACTTTCGTTTCTGTCCACAACATTCCGATTGCGCATGCGTATAGATAAACGGCTTACAAGGTACAAATAACTTGCTCCCAATATACAAGACCAATGCTTGTTAAGTCTGTCTCAGTCCCAATTTCTATTAAATTAATTTCCAACAAATTCTGTTGCTTTGTGCAGCCTCTCCAATTTTATTTTGATTCAAATACCAGTACATAGTCGTTTCCGACTTAGTTCAAAATTACAATTTCTTTGTGATTTCCTCTCAACTTTCATTTGGCTATTGAAGAGAATTCAAACTAAATTTTGAAGTAAAACATAACCTCTGATAAAAAAAAATGAAATTTTATTCCAAAGAATTGCTTGAATAAGCTCAACATCAAAGCAGAAGACTGTAAATTGTACGTTGCTATGATACACAGCATACGAAAAGAGCATCAAGGAAAAGGGGGAGGGGATACAAGTACTTTTCACTTGTAAAAAATGACCACAATTTGATTGAAAAATTCTCTTTATATTCCCAATTAATTTCATTCTATATATTTCTCTATCAAAAGTTCATGTTCAAATAAAAACTAATTATTAGAAGGAGCTCAGTCATTATAAGTGTATAAAAAGATATCAAAAGTTATATGATATGAAATGTTTCTATAATATACATATATATCTTTTTTACTGTTTTAGTCTTTATCTTTAAAACAAAGAGCTTTAGAGAATGACTGTCGCGCTCCGCAAAAGTGACTAAAGCTTTCAAAATCCTAGAATAAACCCTGTTAAGCACCGGTAGCTGTACTTTGGAAAGTTTCAGTCGTGGAAATGTATTTACACAATTTACGACGTCTATCACGGCATGTTGTAAACCGGCCTATCTCGGCCGACGGTAGTTTAGCTCTAACGAGAATGTCTTTCAGGTTCTTGGGACGACGAAAAGATACAAGCGGGGGTTCAGGGAAGAGGGCTTTCATTTTAGTTGACGCATGGAGAATAGGCATACATTCGCGGGATATATCAGACAGGTGTGGCAACTTGGGATGGAAGGTAGTCACCCACGGGATCCGAGAATTTTTCTTCTTCTTGCCCCGATACAGTAATAATTGAGTTCGATCGATTGATGACACTTTTAGGATTGTTTTTTCAACATGTTTTCCTTTATAGCCCCTGTTAACAAGATGTTATTTAAGTTCTTTGCTCCTTTGTTTAAATGTTTGAAAAAACAATCCTAAAAATGTCATCAATCGATCGAACTCAATTATTACTGTATCGGGGCAAGAAGAAGAAAAATTCTCGTATCCCGTGGGTGACTACNGGTTTGATAATTTGTATGTATTTAAAATGCGAATTTTTACATTTATCACCAATTATTTGGCTTTTATGAATTTTGGGAAGTCCATAAAAATTGCTGGTTTTGCTTTTGAAGTTCGATATATAATCTAGTTCTTTCTCAGTTAAACATTTATGATAAAGATGTAAAATGATTTTCATATTATTCATAATTCTGTTTTTATCATAGTTTTGTATATTTTCGTAATAATTACGATCATTTAACATTTGCATCACTAAATCTTTATAATATGTTAAGTCCATAACGACAACGGCGCTTCCCTTGTCAGCCTCTTTTATGATTAATTCTGTGTTTGACTGTAGTTTCTTTATTTCTTCCCATTGTAATTTGGAAAAATTTGATTTACATGTTTTGGGTTGAATATGTATAGGAAAATTAGAAATAAAATCACAGTAATCATCAAATGATCTATTTCTCCCTTTTGGCGGATTGTAATTACTTTTATTTTTAACCAATGATTCGTCTTCGTTGTCATAATCTAGAAATTTTTCGGCTAAACGTAGTCTTCGGCAGTTTCAGAAATGTCATCTTAATTTCGTTGTAGTCCGAAAATGTCGGTGTAGGGGTAAATTTTAACCCTTTTTCCAAAATATCAATCTGCATATTAGAAAGTTCTTGATCAGATAAATTAATTACTTTTTGCTTTTCTGATAGTTCGCGGTTGTCCATCAAGTGTCTTTGTTCCTTTCGGTTTGGTCTAAAAACGGTTTTCTCTGTGCTGATTCCATCGATATTCTCCGTCTTGTGTATCCCGAATATTTGGTTGTCTATTATTGTTTGTAGTTCTGTATGTTTTTTCTCTGTCCATTCTTACTTGGTTAAATCTCTGTGATGGCGAGAAATTTCTTGGCAAGAAATTTTGTACCCTTCTATTTGTATTTTGAGTTTTACTGCTCATGTATGAGTTTCTATCTTGAGTTCTTGAATTGCTCCTATTTCTAGAATAGTTTCCGTTTCTAGAATAGCTTGTGTATTTGATATTAAGAAAGGTTTTGAGCGGATATTGTATTGTCTATTTTGTTGTTTGAATTGTCCAAATCTACGTTGGTTTTGTGGAGGTCTGTTTAATTGTTGTGCCACTTCTGCATAACTTTTTGTCGGTGCTGATTTTTTCATGAAAGGGTTTTCGGTTTCATATTCTTTCTTGAAGTTTGTTTCATATTCATGAAACCAATTATCACTTTTCTCCCAGCGTTGAAGTGAGCTGAGTTCTTCGTTATCGCATTCGTCTTTCCACAATTGTAAAACGGCTTCTAAAACAGAACCTTCTGCCTGAATGCATTTCATCGTCAATAGATTTGAATTTTTCTTCATACATTTGAGCTTGTAATTTAAGAAGTTCAATTTCATTGTGAATTTTATCTAGAGACATTTTTTCTCGTAATCGGCGCTGTTGCTCTGGTTCGTCCATAATGCTTTTAATTTGTAATTTTCTAGGAAGAATCAGAGGCGTAGAGTTTACCCATCGTTGATAAATTTCGGCTTTGTTGCCGTTTTTTATCATGTTCCAAAAAGCAAATTTCCGTTGCATTAAGTTTTTATTCCAAATGTGACCAATTCGACTTTTTATCAAAAGCGCTGACCGCGGTGTTGTTTCTTCATTTGTTTCATGGATGGTCTTGTTCCGATCTATTGTTAATTACAGATTCTAATGTTTGACATATTTGTTGAACATTTCTACTAAACTCGGAAGTGTTTATTCTGTCATCTCCTTCCGTCAAATCTCTTGCGAAACAGTGAAGTTCATCAAATTTTTCCGTTAATATAGATAGTTTATTGCTGATTCCCTTTAATTCCTTGAGAATGTCTTCATTTGTGGTTTTTTCCGTCTTATCCGACTTATTCGGCATTTTCTCCAAGTGTGGAAATAAATAAAGAAAATGTTAGAAGAGTCCACACAAGTATGAATATAAGAAAAATAAACAAATAGAAAATGCACTATAGTCTTTATGAAAACTATTCCACAGTATAAATTGCACAAAACATATAAAAAATTCCTCTTAACGTTCCTACCGGTTTCACCCTTGCGGGGATATTCATGGCTAACGTTACTAAGAGTTTCACAACGTCACAGATATGTTAGTAACATGAACGACAACTAGCGTTCATAATAACGATATGTTCTATGTGTATCAAACAAAAATAAATAAATACGTAAAAATACGTAAAAATAATTAATATTATGCATTTAACAAAGGTTTGTATTTGTATATAAATAGTGCTTCCTTATTCTCCCTTTGTTGTTGTGTAGTTTCGTTCGTGAATTTGTACAATGGGAAGATATAAAATTGCGGTTGAAGGGAACGTGCACATTCGCTGATATGTATGTGTGTGTGTGTGACAACAAACAGCCTTTTTTACTAAGTGTTGGATCGATAAAACAAAAGTTAATAGATACAATTTCAAATTCAAAAAAGAAATATAATTTTCTATGAGTTATAGTTATAACAACACTATAATGCTATATTTTCATATAACAAAAACTTTAAAATAAAACGCGACGTTTCAGTTCACAAAGAACTTTTCTCAAGCGTATGATGAAGAACAGGGAGATGACACACCCATACCAAAATTCAACAAGAAAAGCAAATGGAACCCACCTAAAAGCAAAAACGACCATCAAGAAAGCTTCATCGACTCAGTGAAAAAAGAGATAACAACTAATCTAGGAAATAAAAGAACACGAAATATTTCCAAAAAAAGAAAGTACCGGTATGAAAGATCTAAAGGAAAGAGAGGATATTGTCATAAAACCAGCTGACAAAGGTTCTGCAGATGTAGTTATGAACACCAAAGACTATATTCAAGAATAAGTTCGTCAATTATCCAACACAAACTTCTATCAAAAATTGACAGCAGATCCAACACAAGAGATTGCAGATGAAATAAGGGCTGTTTTATCTGTAATGAATGAATCAGGGAATGTAAACAACGACACATATCAGTATCTAATGCCCGAAGACTGCACACCAGGTCGATTCTATTTTCTACCTAAACTCCATAAAGAAGGCGTACCTGGACGACCTATTGGACACCCCACCGAAAAAATTTCTGAGTTTGTAGACTTTCATTTAAGACCATTTTTATCATCATTACCATCTCTTACAGGCAAGGTTGGGCGGAAAAAAAACACCACCGGTAAAAACCGCCGTGGACAATACTCCTCAAGTGGACAATACTAGACAATACTGGACGACTGAAATTTTAAATGGTCCAATTGATGGACAATACAAAGTTGAAGTGGCCAATACAAATGCTAGGTGGTCAATATATGATACACAGTATCAAACTATATATTCTCTTTTAATTTTTGTTTAGTTTTTTACCAGTTGATACTGCCCTAGCTGGATAATCATCTAAAGTGGACAATACTGGATGATTGAAATTTGAAATGGACATTTGCTGGACAATACAAAGCTTAAGTGGTCAATACAAATCTAATTAAGTGGTCAATAGTATATACATTTATGTTGTACATGACTATACATACCTGTGATAAGGTTAGGATGCCAATGCAGGAGATCTCCCTCCAAAAACCAGGCGATTGGGGGGTCAATGCAGGAGATTTTTTCGCGTCGTTTTAGCGGACAATTTCAACATATTAATGGTTATTATATAATATCAATATGTTAAAACATGTAAATAATATGAAAAAGATCAAAGATACTACATATTTTATTATGCATTTGGTTTAAATCAGTCAATTACTTTTCAAAGGCACCAGAATTCATTAAGTAGATTATTCAAGGAGATCAGGTTACAGTTGCATTGATGAAGAGTTAAATCAATACATAATTCACCTCATTATCATGCTTTGGTGCATCTGAATTTTGTCAAAGCTTACATTTAAACCAGAAATTCTAAAGCTTGACAGATAGAAGGTTGTTAGAAGTAAATATTTTCGCAATAAAAACATTTTTAATTTTGTTACAATAGGTATTATTTTTATTTTTAAATTTGCACATATTTACACAGTCTTAGGTTAATTCCAAGGAAAGTTCCTTAAAATGATTTTATTTTACATTTCTAAAGAATTTATAAATAAATTTCAATTGAAAGCAACTTCTAACAGTTTATTTTTGTTCATGTTCTACACATTACAAGGGAAGATAATTCAGCATGAATTGCGTAATTGTATTACTGGAAGTTCTGCGAAGTTTTGACCTGGTTTGTTCATTTTCCGTCGTCATTCGTGAATATCAGGGCTTATATTCATAAAGCAAAATGGTTCACTTGCTAATATATGTGAATTTCATGATTTAATTCCTAAACTGGGCTTGACCACATGTAAAGGTAAAACAACTTGACGGTATAAATGATTACTTGGTTGTTTCAGGCTATAATTTGACACCTTTGATTAATTAAAACAACAAAATATCCTTAATTGCATGTAAAATCAAAGACAAATCAACCAAGCACAGATGATTGACAGGCATTATAGGGTAGATAACAGCTTAATTTTATTTTTTTATTTATTTTTATTTTTTAAACCAACAAAATACGGGAGTTTAACAGTCAAATGCGGGTGACAAATTTCAGGGCCTGAAAACGGGAGACTCCCGCAGGATCCGGGAGATATCACACGTATGACTATATTTTCTTTTAATTTTTGTTTTGTTTCTCGGTAAACACTGCCCCGGACAGTACTCCTCAAATGGACAATACTGGACGATTGAAATTTAAATGGTCAATTGCTGGCCATGGACGAAACAAATTTTAAGTGGTCAATAATATATACATTGTACCTGACTTCATTTTCTTTAAATTATTGTTTTTGTTTTTTATCTTTTACAATGTACAAACTTGGCAGACTGCAAATTTTAACTTTATTGTTTTTTACTTCCTACATAGGTTTCCTGTCCATTTTACCACAATTAATCCCTTTGTTCTGAATGTTGTGGTTTCTGGTTCTGTGCTTTGTGTCTGTCTGGCGTCATTGTTTTTGTGTCTAACGTCATTGTTTTCTGTGTTCTCGTTTTTGCCCTGTCTTTGGACTTCGATTTTTGTGAATATCACCCCTTTGTTCCTTCGGTATTCTACTGCCGTTGTTAAATAAACACCACAAATACCATTTTGACAGCTTTAATAATTGCCACATACCCACCTGCTAATTAATTAAGGGTATCCTATGGGTATATAGCACAGGTAAATCTAACAACTTTGTGACTTATTGATGACATCTCATTAGGTAAACAAATGAGTAAAATTAATTTGAAACATATTTACTGTATCAGCCAGTATCAATGTGCACAAATTCATTTCATTTGATTTGACCAGTATTTACCATTATAGCTATTGCCGTCATACTACTTTTAAATACCTATTACTATTTCAATTTACTAATACTATGATTATGTACAATCTTTTAACCTACTTAGCAATATAAATAAAGATTCCCAACACCTGTCTGACAAGGGTATAATTATGTGTATTATAGGTTCTAAATAGTAAAAGTATCTTTTATTTCAATTGTCCAGTATCGTCCAGTATTGTCCAGTATTGTCCGGTATTTACCAGTATTGTCCACTGCCTCGGACAATACTAGTATTGTCCGCCTTTTTGCCAACCTTGCTTACAGGATACAACAGATTATTTGAACAAAATGCAATCTCTTAACCCGTTACCGCCAAATACGTTGCTAGTTACTATGGATGTGTCATCTTTATACACAAACATCCCTCAGGACGAAGGTATTGCTGCATGCGAAGAAGTATGGAACACCAGACAAGACAAGTATCCTCCCACTGAGTGCCTTGTCAGGCTGCTGACGCTAGTTCTAAAGCACAATGATTTCATTTTCAATAATGAAAATTATCTTCAAGTCTATGGCACTAGCATAGGCACAAAGATGGCACCGTCATATGCCAACATTTTTATTGGTAAATTAGAAAAAACAAATTTTGCCTGCTGCTCCATATAAACCATTGTCGTGGTACCGCTTCATTGATGACATTGATATGAAGTGGATTGATACAGACGAACATCTCCGTGAATTTATTGAATTCTGCAATAACGTCCATCATTCTATCAAATTCACGCACGAATCATCACCCACGAAAATCTCATTTCTTGATACCACCACTTCAATTAAAGAGGGTATCATGACAACTGACCTTCATACTAAGACAACAAACAAACATTTGTACCTCTGTCCAAGAAAACCGCCACCCTAGACACTGCACTCTCAGCATACCGTATAGCCAGGCAATTTGCATTGAGAGAATATGTTCCAATAAAAATCTACAGAAACATCGACTCGAAGAGCTCCGTAAACATATTCTCAATCGTGGTTATGACGACTGCATGATTACCAAAGCCTTCGACAAAGTAAATACCATTTCAAGGGACTCACTTTTAGATTATAAAGAAAAGAAATCCATCAATCTCAGAATCCCATTGGTCACAACCTACCATCCTGATTTGAGAAAATTGTCATCCATCATAAAAAAAAAATGGGGCTGATTCAAAACGATCAAATTTTGAACAAAATATTTCCAAAACCACCAGTGATGGCATTCCGGTGACAAAAGAGTTTACGTGACATTCTTGTAAAATCCAAAATTAAAAAAGTCCTCCCCAACGATTCCAGGCGTGTTTAAACATTGTGGACGCAGCAATTGTAAGTGTTGCAAATCAGCAATCACTGAGTCTAAATTTAGGAGCGAGGTGACCAAGGAAAAATACACAGTCTATGCAAATTCAAACTGCAAGTCTTCAAAATGCATTTACATCTTGACATGTGAACCGTGCAAAATGCAGTACATTGGGGAAACATCAACACCCTTCAATTAAAGATGGAACAATCACCGCTGTTTTTATACTAAAAATCGAAAGGTCCCACTAACCCGTCATCTTAGATCAACTTTCCATTCACGAGAAAGTAAAATTACAAATTATTGAGGTCAATCAATCATCGACCGACGTAGAAAGACAACACGAGAACGGTTCTGGATACATCAACTCTAAAATCTTGAGCCTCATGGAATAAATGAACCGAGGAAGGCTAAATTTCTCGCCCCTACCCATTTTTGTTTTGATTTAATCATGAATATCTAAATTTCCAGCAATCCAGTGTTTATTTTCATATACATGTTTTAAGATTTTCTTTTCCGTGTTATGGGATGAAATGTACAGAAAACGACAAACTTTTTTTTGTGATAAGAAGATTAGTGTCAGATTTTATATTCAGACGCCATCATAATACGCTTTAGAAAAGTTGTTTTTCAACTGAAACGTCGCGTTTTATTTTGAAGTTTTTGTTATATGAAAATATAACATTATAGTGTTGTTATAATTATATATATATATATATATATATATATATATATATATATATATATATATATATATATAGGCTGTCTATAAATTCAGTCAACGTGGAAACTTGCCCATCTCCCCGGATTTGCAAATATTTACGCTAATGCAGGGCCTAAAAATTTTAATATAACGGTCTATGATAGGAATTAGAATTAGAGACATGAATATCGAGATTGCCTTCCCACCGAGGGATTTGGCTGCTCTTCGAATGCACATATATTATAGACAGATTACACTGCTACCGCCATCTCTGTGTGAGTCCAAAGGGATGTAAAATATAAAGACTTACAAATTTATTTTGGCTCGTAATACGAGACTTAAGTATATTAATTAACCAAAATTTGAACATGGCAGTGGTGGTCCAGTTATAGCGTACCAGACTTTTAAACCCGTAGAACCGAATCCCACCGGAATCAACAAAAATTCAATATTTAATATTAAAAGAATCAGACTCAGACTCTGAATCTGAATTGATAAAAACAGATGAAAAATTCACCACAGGCAGATGGTTGAAGCCAAAATGATTATTTTCATTGTAATTTTTTTTAATCAAGTACCCAAAATTGCAGTTAATTTATTTTCTGCATATGGCCATTTCACCAACAATATGTCTCATCAGTGCAGATTATATCAAAACAATTGGAAAACCGAAAAAAAACCGAAAGATTTCCAAGTGTCATTTTCAAAAAATTGAAATAGCCCACATTTAGATGGGGCACTCAGCATAGATCGATCCATAACATACCATACAAACGAAGCACAAATAAGATGTTGGGTTTTCATCGGTACTCACTCTAATTCTTATTTAAAAGCAAAACAAGTCCCATGGATTCTCTTAAGGTAGATAGACAGTAATATTCATATCCATGAGATTTTGTTGTAAGTCAGCACAATTGGAGAACCAGTCCTACTTACCCGAAACCTGTAATAAAAAGTATGGGTCACCATGCTTGCTTTTTCTAGAATTGGGATCAAAGTTTGCTCATTTTTACCTAAATTTACAAAGAATGCACAGAGAAAATATGGAAAGGCAACTTATAGCTTAAAAGAAATGAACTTTTTATCCATGAAAATTTGATGTATTTTTCAAACAGATAGTTTATGACGTATTTTACTGCTTACAAGAAAAAATTGTATATGTGACCATGCTTTTAACGGAGATATTTTACAAAGTTTCCGGATTTAACATTACTAACGGGAAAAGGGAGTAAATTCGAGGCAAAGTAAACGAAATATTCATATCTGTCATTGAATTATGAAGTCGCAAAGGAAAAGACGTAAAATTACTGTTCCGGCCCGAAAATCAAACTTACACCGTATCCGGCTCTTTATTTTTCTAATGCGCAATTTAATTGCGCAGCGAAACAGTATCTATCTACCTTAAACAAAGTGAAAGAGAATGCAGACTGTTAGTTAAATGAATGAATAAGCTGTCCATAAATTCAGTCAACGTGGAAACTTGCCCATCTCCCCAGATTTGCGAATATTTACGCTAATGCAGGGCCTAAAAACTTTAATATAACGGTCTATGGTAGGAACCCAACAGGGTTAGAATTAGAGAAATGAATATCGAGATGGACTTCCCATCGAGGGATTTGGCTGCTCTTCGAATGCACAGATATTACAGACAGATTACACTGCTCCCGCCATCTCTGTGTGAGTCCAAAGGGATGTAAAATATAAAGAACTACAAATTTATTTTGACTCGTTATATGAGACTTAAGTATATTAATTAACCGAAATTTGAACATGGCAGTGGTGGTCCAGTGGTAGCGTACCAGACTTTTAAACCCGTAGAACCTTGACAGAGGGGGTTCGAATCCCACTGGAATCAACGAAATTTTAATATTTAATATTAAAAGACTCAGACTCTGAATCTCAATTTGATGAAAATATAGATATATATAACGGCCTATGATAGGAACCCAACAGGGTTAGAATTAGATTCATAGATATCGAGATTACCTTCCCACCGAGGGATTTGGGTGAACCACAAATTTTTTTTGACACTAAATATGAGACTTAAGTATATTAATTAACCGAAACTTGAACAGGTCAGTGCTGGTCTAGTGGTAGCGTATCCGACACTTAACCCTAATAACCTTGACAAAGGGGTTTCGAATCCCACTTGAATCAACAAAAAATTAATATTGAAGGCTCAGACTCAAACTTTGAATCTGAATTGATAAAAACAGATGAAAAATACATCACAGACAGATGATTCAAGCCAAAATGATTGATTTCGTTGTATATTTTTTTTAATAAAGTACCCAAAACTGCAGTTAATTTATCTTCTGATATGGCCATTTCCACAACAAATGTCTCCGAATAAAAACGAAAGATTTCGAAGTTTCATTTTCAAAAAAAAAAAAATGAAAAAAAAAATGAAAAAGCCCATATATATAAATTAAAAACGAAAATCCACACTAAAATTCACGTATAAAAATAATGAAAACCTTACTGTACTTATTCACCTGTATCACAAGGGACTTACTCATAAGGAATGTGATTATTTTACAAAATTTAAATGCAAGACCAGTAATTTCGACGGTCTCCCTAAAATTCATAAAAGTCATCACATTAGTGACAAGTGTAAAGATACGATTTTGACATATATACATTTACCATGTGCAGACGACTTAAAGTTGAGACCTATAGTAGCAGGTCCTCAATGTGAAACCCAAAGGTTGAGTAATGTTCTTGACATCCTTGTTAAACCTTCTTTGAAACATATTCCCAGTTTTTTCTGGATTATATTGATATGCTCAGTCATTAAAAGAGTACAAAACAACACCGAATTAGTTTCGTTTGACGTAGTAAATCTTTACACTACAATCCCACATGACTTTGGTTTAGAAGCCGTTAATTTTTGGATTGAAAAGTTTCCATTGGAAATACCGGATCGTATCAATAAAAAAATCATCATTCAAGGAATCAAGTTTATACTACAAAACAATTATTTTAATTTTGATGGAAAGGTTTACAGACAAGTCTCAGGTACTGCAATGGGTACAAAAGCTACACCCACGTATGCTAACTTGGTAATCGTAATTGGTACAACGTTAAATTAAAGAACTGGAAAAGATACTTAGACGATTGCTTTATTCTATGGATAAAAAAATTCGAAAAACTAAAAGAGTTCCAAATTCTATTAAACAGCAAAAATCAACATACCCGGTTTACAATGGAATATGATTTTAAACAAATACCATTTCTAGATATACTAGTCATTAAGAATGATATAGAAATAGAAGCTGACGTTTATTCCATACCAACTGTTTTGAAACAATATTTAATTAATTCTTGTCTTACGAAACACACGAACACAAACATAACGTACAATTTGGCGCGCTGCATTTGCACAATAGTTTCTAATAGACAGAAACGCAACGAACGTCTAGAGAAAATAAAGCAAATTCTATTAGAGCGAAAATATCAGCTGAATTTAATTCAAAACGGAATATTGCAAGCTACCTCCTTCACAAAACAACGGCAGTAGAATACCGAAGGAACAAGGAAAGCGATGATTACAAATATCGAAGTCCAAAGACATGGCAAAAAGGGTAACAGATAAAAACAAAGACGAAACAAGGACGTGAGACAGCCCGGAAATAAAAAAAATAACAATTGAGGAACTTCGGCAGACAAAAATCAGAATGGACACAGAAAATATCCCATATATATCTACATTTAATCCTAGAAACGTAGAAGCAGTTTACGTGTTACACCAGATTTTACCTTTACCGATGAAAGATGAAAGAAATAAACTCGCTTTTTGAGACAGAATATTTATTAAAATAAACGCAAAGAAAAATCCCTTAAAAAATATTAACTAGCGCAAAGCTAACCACTAGCTTCAACCAGAAGTAAAACAGTGCGAGTGAGGGAACTGCGGTATTTGTTGGTTCATTTTAGAAGGCACGGAATACACATTTAATACAGGACAGAAGTTTTACATCAAATCACCTTTCACTTTTTGATCAGAAAATTTAATTTATGCTATTAAATGTTGTGGATGACAGAGGTATTATATTGGACAATCGGGAATGTTGCTAAGTAGATGCTAGTCTATTAGACAAATTCCACATTTAGATCGTTGTACAGGCGACAGAAACCCGCCATTCATAGTTTTACCTTTATATAAATGTGATGACTCTTTCACAGAACAACACCGGATAAACAAAGAAACCGTTCTTATTAAAAAGAACAAGCCCCGTCTAAATAAGTTAGAGAACAATAATGTGTGATCTTTTTGTGTAACGTTATCTCCCTTGTTGATAGACGACAATGACGTTCCATTACTATTAGTAACGCTAGCATGCAAAATTCCCGACGTACTGGACCCTACAGACCTACACACTTTTTGAGAAGAATATAAACAAACAATAGACGAAAGTGAACAGTTCACAAATAATTCAGTTAATATTTCAGACCCTATCCGGACCTTTTTGAAAACACAATAAAAATAAAAAACTAAAATAAAATCAAACAAAAACTATGTACGAAAAAGTCTAAACAAAATAAAAAACAGTTACATTCTAGACACTGGTTATCACAAATGTAATCTCCCAGAGGAAGATTAAAAAAAACTTTTGTCAGTTACTGCATATCGAAAAGTATTTAACAAAATCAATAATTAAAGACTATGGTAGTTACTGTCAAAGTATTATTGTTCACGGGGTTCCAATTTTCGAGGATTTCGTGGTTTGCTTAAACCACGAAATTAAGTTCCCGGCGGAATCCATTTTTTCCATAGGAATTCAGTGTATGGAGGTTCAAACCACGAATTTAAGTACCCACGAAATAGTGATATTTATGAAAACCACGAAAATTGATGTCCACGAATAAAAGTACTTCCACAGTATTCCGGAAAAAATAATATCTGCAAGTGGGAAATGTGTTATTTGTAAATTTTTACGCAAATTTCCTTCTGCTTTTAGAATTTCAATCATCTCAAAAAAGTCAGGTTTTAATACTCAAGGCGGAATTAAATTTTTGCATCCAGAACCGTTCTTTTGCTTGTTGCTTTGTCTCATTCCAAGATTTATTTTGGTCAATGGCGACAACTTGCATGTCTGTCCAGCTATTTCCTATGCTGTTGAAATGGACAGTCGTTGCCTGTGTTAATTCTTTTTTCTTTATGTGATTACGGTACTAGTTAATACGGATATTTAGTGAATTTTTTGTTTTTGTTTCACCAATATATTGCTGTTGACATACCGCACCCGTAAACATATATATTACATTTCCGGATTTACAGGACAGATTGCCGAAAATTTTGAATTTCTCGCCAGTTGCTGTGCTCTAAATTGTCGATGTTATGAGACTGTGTTTGCACAAAAGACACCTTGCTTGTTCCTTTGCTTGTTTTTTACCATGTATTTGTAGAGACTTTGTCTCATGTGCATTTACTCCATATCCTTTTATTCACCGTTTTTCTTGACAGGTCTTAAATTTTCCTATTACATGTGATTTTAGTTTAGACTTAACGAGCATGTTCTTTAAGTACTTGGGCCTGCGAAAAGATATAAGTGGTGGTTCTGGGAAAATGGCTTTCATTTTAGGTGACGCATGCATGGCTGTCATGCATTCACGTGTAATTGCTGACAAATTTGGAAGTTGTGGATTGAAAGTCGTAACAAATAACTCTCGTATCCCAGCGTCTAGAATGTAGCTGTTATTATTTTGTTAAGACTTTTTTGTACATAGTTTTTGTTTGATTTTATTTTTGATTTTTATTGTGTTTTGAAAACGGCCCGTATAGGGACTGGAATTATAACTGAATTATTTGTGTATTGTTCACTTTCGCCTATTGTTTGTTTATATAATCTCTTCATTTTACATCCGGAGCTTTCGGTCTGGCAAGCCGGCTTTCATCAGCGGAACTTTCTATGCTATAGTTACCACAATAACAATTACAATGGGAAACGTCACAATTTGCAATTTAATTTAAGGGATCGAGAACGTCATATTTTTGCATTTAATCCACGCGGCGTGTAGAAACGTTACTTTTTTATCAATAAATTTCTATTATTTGTCTGTATATATCATCAACATAGATTTTTTCAAGTGCACTTATTCCATTTCTTTAATTGAGTGATTGATTGAATAAAATGTAATGCAACGGGACCGGGTTTTTTATCTTCTCATTAGCAAAATGTTTACCCTTCAACATTTGACAAATATGAGTTAAGAAAACGGATACGAAGAGACGTGGACTACTGAAGCAGAAGTCATATCAACAGCTTACAAATATAATTTTGACACCTTTGTACAAAAGAAAATTAGTAATGATCTGCGATGGATACAATTTGCTTTTGATGTTGAATGTGGTTATAAGAAAAGTCTCATTGCTGTTGAATTGTCACTTCGAATTTGTACGTACAAGCAAAAGACCATGCAATTGTAAGATTTAATCAAAAAAAAAAAAAAAAAAAAATGCACCGCCGATAACTCCTGACAATATTTCAAAAACACCGGTAACAGATCTTAAATGTAAAATTTCTACCGCAAATCAAACTGCGGATAACGATTAAATAGTAATCAATTTATCACGAAGAATACTTTCGGGTTCTAAAAAAAAAATTAACAAAAAGGTTAAAATTTGTCCCGACCAGAAGCAAAATTGACATCTGGAAATTACTGGCTGATATAAAGCTTGGGATAAATGGATGCCATTAAAAGAATATTTTTATAAAAAGGAAAATGAAGAGTATAATACAGTAGAGTTACAATTTTTAAAAGCATAGTTCATGGACTCTGGAAAAAGGCTGTGATATGTGGTTAGATAGTTACATCAGGGAAGTAAAAGATGACGTGATAAAAGGATTACACCGCGATTTCAAAATTAACACCACATTAGCTGAAGAAAAGGCAATGGAAAGTTTGTTAAACAACACCTCAATTGTTATCCGACCGGCGGAAAAAGGGTCTTGCATACAGCGATGGAAACGTTCAACATTCCCAAAATAGCGCCCATCGTGTGAATCGTGTGCGTTCATCGTGTAGATCGTTTGCGTTCATCGTGGAAATCGTGTGCGCTCATCGTGTATCGTGTATCGTGTAACGTGTAACGTTCATTGTGTGTATCGTGTAGTGTGCGTTTACTCGTTTCATTTAAATTCCGCATTTTATAGATAGGTTTAACAGTTTTTTGCAAAACACCGTTGTTTATTTATTTTTTTTTCAACTCGAAATATACCTTTTTTACAACCGCCGATTTTACAAGAAGAAAACAAAAATATTATCAGAATAAGTATCTGGCGATTTTTTGTCACAAAAACATTTATTGTTTAGGAACGCAAACCTTTTTAAATCAACTTCATTCAATGCTATATCAACTTGTTCAATATAGTAGAACAATAAAAGTCTAATCAGATAAACTTATTATATCTATGGTTAAATCATAGGAAGTTTAAGTATTGTAGACACCGGTATAATATAAAATAGAGAAAAACTGCCCCTTCTGTTTTATATTTATGGTTAAATTATATGATGTTTTAGTATTGCAGACACCGGTATAATATAAAATAGAACCATAATATCAAATAGAGAAAAAGTGCCCTATCATTTAAATTTATTGTTAAATTCTATAAAGTTATATTATTGCGGACACCGGTATAATATAAAATAGAGAAAAGGTGCCCTATCTTTTATATTTATGGTTAAATTCGATCAAGTTTTAGTATTGCGGACACCGGTATAATATGAAAAAGTGACCCATCTTTTATATTTATGGTTAAATTCTTTCAAGTTATAGTATTGCGGACACCGGTATAATATAGAATAGAGAAAAGGTGCCCTATCTTTTATATTTATGGTTAAAATCTATCAAGAAATAGTATTGCGGACACCTGTATAATATAAAATAGAGAAAATATTCCGTATCTTTTATATTTATGGTTAAATTCTATCAAGTTTTAGTATTGCGGACACCAGTATAATATAAAATAGACAAAAAGTGCTCTATCTTTAATACTTATGGTTAAATTCTATAAAGTTATATTATTGCGGACAACGGTATAATATAAAATAGAAAAAGTGCCCTATCTTTTATATTTTTGGTTAAATTCGAACAAACTTTAGTATTGCGGACACCGGTATAATATGAAATAGAGAAAAAGTGACCCATCTTTTATATTTATGGTTAAATTCTATCAAGTTTTAGTATTGCGGACACCAGTATAATATGAAATAGAGAAAAAGTGACCCATCTTTTTTATGTATGGTTAAATTCTATCATGTTTTAGTATTGCGGACACCGGTATAATGTAAAATAGAGAAAAAGTGCCCTATCTTTTATATTTATGGTTAAATTCTATCAAGTTATAGTATTGCGGACAACGGTATAGTATACAATAGAGAAAAGGTGCCCTATCTTTTATATTCATGGTTAAATTCTATCAAGTAATAGTATTGCGGACACCGGTATAATATAAAATAGAGAAAAGGTGCCCAATCATTTATATTTATGGTTAAATTCTATAAAGTTATAGTATTGTGGACACAAGTATAATATAAAATAGAGAAAAAAAGCCCTTTCTTTATATTTATGGTTAAATTCTATCAAGTGTTCGTATTGCGGACACCAGTATAATATAAAACAGAGAAAATGTGCCCTTTCTTTTACATTTATGGTTAAATTATAGCAAGTTTTAGTATTGTGGACACTTGTATAAAAAAAAATAGAGAAAATGTGCCCTTTCTTGTATATTAATGGTGAAAGTATAAGAAAATTTTACAATGTGTAAATCTTATTTAAAAGTAATGTATCTTTACTTAGGTCATAGATCATTATACATCTATGCTTAGGTTCATTTCTATGCTGTTGAAATGGACAGTCGTTGCCTGTGTTAATTCTTTTTTCTTTATGTGATTACGGTACTAGTTAATACGGATATTTAGTGAATTTTTTGTTTTTGTTTCACCAATATATTGCTGTTGACATACCGCACCCGTAACCATATATATTACATTTCCGGATTTACAGGACAGATTGCCGAAAATTTTGAATTTCTCGCCAGTTGCTGTGCTCTAAATTGTCGATGTTATGAGACTGTGTTTGCACAAAAGACACCTTGCTTGTTCCTTTGCTTGTTTTTTACCATGTATTTGTAGAGACTTTGTCTCATGTGCATTTACTCCATATCCTTTTATTCACCGTTTTTCTTGACAGGTCTTAAATTTTCCTATTACATGTGATTTTAGTTTAGACTTAACGAGCATGTTCTTTAAGTACTTGGGCCTGCGAAAAGATATAAGTGGTGGTTCTGGGAAAATGGCTTTCATTTTAGGTGACGCATGCATGGCTGTCATGCATTCACGTGTAATTGCTGACAAATTTGGAAGTTGTGGATTGAAAGTCGTAACAAATAACTCTCGTATCCCAGCGTCTAGAATGTAGCTGTTATTATTTTGTTAAGACTTTTTTGTACATAGTTTTTGTTTGATTTTATTTTTGATTTT
>MJUU01040186.1:67018-101557 GCA_002080025.1 Modiolus philippinarum
AATAGAGAAAAGGTGCCCTATCTTTTATATTCATGGTTAAATTCTATCAAGTAATAGTATTGCGGACACCGGTATAATATAAAATAGAGAAAAGGTGCCCAATCATTTACTGTGGAAGTACTTTTATTCGTGGACATCAATTTTCGTGGTTTTCATAAAATTTACTATTTCGTGGGCACTTAAATTCGTGGTTTCGAATTCTATGTATTATAACTAAATGGAAAAAATGCATTTCGTTGGGAAGTTAATTTCGTGGTTTTAGGGAACCACGAAATCCACGAAAATTGGAACCCCACGAACAATAGTACTTTCACAGTATATTTATGGTTAAATTCTATCAAGTTATAGTATTGTGGACACAAGTATAATATAAAATAGAGAAAAAAGCCCTTTCTTTATATTTATGGTTAAATTCTATCAAGTGTTCGTATTGCGGACACCAGTATAATATAAAACAGAGAAAATCTGCCCTTTCTTTTACATTTATGGTTAAATTATAGCAAGTTTTAGTATTGTGGACACTTGTATAAAAAAAAATAGAGAAAATGTGCCCTTTCTTGTATATTTATGTTGAAAGTATAAAAAAATTTTACAATGTGTAAATCTGATTTAAAAGTAATGTATCTTTACTTAGGTCATAGATCATTATACATCTATGCTTAGGTTCATTTCTCGGGTCATTACTACGGTATATATCAGGACTTTTTTAATTGACGTAAATTATTTTTTTATTAAATATTGTTTATTTAATTTATTTATTTTTCTCACAAAATTACGACTTTTGTCGACCCTACTCTGATATTAATACGGCAAAAGTGGAGACAGTTCCCGGGAGAAAGTTTGTAACACGCTATTTCATATGGAAAACCGACTACTAGTATTTTCTTTTGCAAAAATTAACATTGGTTTTATCTTTATTTATCACATTGTAAATTACCATTAATATGGTGTGAAATTTAGAATATCTCGACTTTTATTCCACGCTGATATTTTTCATTTCGAATTAGTTTCATGAAAATATATAAGATTTTTTAACCGACACGGTGCACGTTACACGGTACACGGTACACGATACACGGTACACGATACACGATTGAGAACTTTCTGTATCATTCATCGTGCGAATCGTGTGCGCTGAACGTGTGAACCGTGTGCGTTCATCGTGTGAATCGTGTGCGTGTGGTAGGGAATGTTGAACGTTTCCATCGCTGTAGTTGTTTTAGATTCAGGGGCTTAATCAGATGTTTTATGAAAAAAGAATGATAATTCTACGTACAAAACGGTTTCAACTGATTAAACACGGAAAATCGAGAATAAAGTGAAATAGTTAGCTGATGATATGGTTAAACGAGGATCAATTACACGAAAATGAAACAATAATACGTTTTTTCGGATGTCAAATTTGGAAAGTTTCAAGCAAACCCAAACATTCACAAAAATGGTGTACCACTACAAACAATTGTGAGTGGACAAAAGTAACCTACGGCAAATATGGCTGAAGGTGTAGAGCATGGACTTAACGAGTACGATAAATCATTACTATCTTATATTCAGGATACAATCGATTTTTGAAATAAACTGTCAGAACTTTCACAACCTCTACCGCCTTCTTGCATTATGTCTTGCATGGACGTTCAATTGTGTACCCGAGAGTACCGCGTAATGAATCACGGCAAGCTGTAAAATAAGAATTGGCTAGGAGAACTGTCAAAAATAGCGTAATGCCCATGATTGATATGGTACTTGATAACAATATTTTTTCGTTTGATTGGAAACACTATTTACAAACAGAAAGAACTGCTATTAACGCGCACTTAGGGATGAACTACGCCTGCACCTATCTTGGAACTTTCTAGAAATCTTTATTTGATAAATTGGAAAAGACACCACTTACATACTTTCGATTTGTTGATGATATATTGGATTATGTAAGGACGGAACAAATGAATTTGATAAATTGCACACAACTGCAAATCCTATACACCCACGCATACAAGTAGAACTTCGGCATTCCGGCAATACACTATAATTTTTGGACGTTTTGACCATAATTGATAAAGATTGAAAAAAACGGATCTGTTCACAAAACCTGCCGTCGTATCCTAACTACATGAAAACATCAATACCATATGGTGTCGGAATTTGAGTGAAAAGAATTTCATCAAAAGAGTATACATACAAATTCAATCGTAACGATTAAAAAAAAATCTTGGTAAACACGGGGATTCGAGTTAAACAGTTAAGAATGAAATAAAAAAAGTTGATAAATTAAACAGAAGTAACGTTGTAACATATATGACAAAGAAATCAAAAACCGACAGAATACTGTTGTGTTAAAATACTCGAAAGGATTATCGAACGTCCGTCAAATTATAAAGAAATATATGACGATGTTATACAAATCGGATAAAATAAAAAAAAAGAAAGTTTTCGAAAAACCACAGTTATTGGCGTCTCGGCGAGACAAAAATTTACAAGACATTTTGGTGCACAGGAAACATAACATGTTCTTTAAGCAACAAAACAAAAGTGAGCCATGTAATCGCAATTGCGCAATATACCCTTACGTACGTGATACTAGCATTTTCGAAAATTGTGAGGGAAAGGTATTTGGAGTAAAAAAATATATAAACTGCTCTACAGCAAACGTGGTGTACGCTTTATTTTGCAAAAGATATAATGGTTTTATTTATGTCGGAGAAACTAGCGACAAACTGATCCTTTCCCTAATTAGAAGACAAAAACCCGACGTACATACAACGTAAAAATATAACAGTGAGAAGGATGAACTTTTATTCTATAATTTGCACTCAGCAAATACATCAGCTATCGTATAAAAATTGTATCATATTAATAGTACTAAGTAATTACTTATTAAAAATCGACATTTTTATTAAGCAATAGTCAACAAATGATCTATTTGGGACAAATATTGACAACTGAGTAAAAATTTTATCGAATATTATAAATTTATATTATAAATGTATGTGGATAGAAGAAAATGTTTCGAATAAATAAGAATTACACTGTATGTCTTCATCGTAGAGTAATAGCTGTTATTTGATCAAATCAAATCAAATACCATATCTGTTACGGATTTTCGGATAAAGTGTTCAAGTTTGTTTTTCTTCTTTGCCAATAAATACAAAATACTGTGCAGTCACTTTTCTGACTTTGTAAATATTTATGTAGAGAAGTTGAATTATAAAGTTCTGGACCAACATAAAAAAAATACCGATGTTACTGCATATGGCCATTTTGGACATCTGTTTTGGAGATCATTAACCAAAAATTTGTAAAATCTGACAGATAAAAAACAATCAAAAAGTTCTAAATAAGAAGCAAAAACATCTGCGGAGAAAACTATGAAGACTATATTCTCCTTAGTTTCAAAAGATTTTGATATTGGAAGTTCCAGATAAAATCGGCTTTATATATGAGCTTTGATAATTTCCTATTCATACAAGACTGGTCAACTAAATATTCTGAAGTTATCTTATTTTTCAATAATACATGACCTTAACAAATCATGTCTAAGCATGTTTACCCATCATTCTTTAACATGATTAGAAGGTGTACAACTAAAAGCTAAACATATCGAATCTAAAATATATCATCCTAAATATGCATAGGAACAGAAAATTGAAAAATCTCTTGCAAAAAATATTAAGGAAAAAGTTTCGGCCCAATAGGCGCATTATTACAGTGTTAAAATATCAAACTAGAGGCTCAGAGACTGGGCCTGTATCGCTCAGCTGACAAAATGCTTTTATGCCTTGCTTGACCAAAAATGATGTTTTTTACGAATTGGGTCTATTGTTTAGCTATGTTCTCCATTGGTACCAATGTTTTTGTATGATGCTATTGAAATGAGTAATTTTGGCAAAAAATTGTCTATGCATTTGTTAAATTTGCTTGAATAGTTTCACTGAAGATAATGAGATTTATGATTTTCTCATAGGCTCCAATGTTTAACTATGTTTCTCGCTGGCCGCCATGTTGTTTGTTGGATTGAAATAAAATGAGCAATGTTTGTGAAGTACCTTCCGTACATCAATCCTGTAATGTTTCACATAGGGTCCAAAGTTAAACCTAAGTTCTGTGCTGGCAACAATGTTTTTAGTCGGATAACTTAATACCGAAATTTCTGGGAATTGAGTTTCTACATATGAGCATTTCGACAACTTATGTCTCATCAGTGCAGATAAATTCAAAACATGAGGAAGTCCAAAGTAAAGGACCTTTAGTACATCATTCCTGTAAGGTTTCGTTGAATTTACTCCAGTTGTTTCAGAGGAGAAGATGCAAATGTGATTTTTCGCATAGGGTCCTATGTAAGACTATGTTCCGAGCTGGCGGCCATGTTTTTTTTTATCTGATTGGAACATAATGAGCACTCTTTGTTAAGGATCTTTAGTACATCTTTCATGTAAAGTTTTGTTGAATTTGCTTCAGTGCTTTCAGAGGAGAAGAGGAGAATATGAAAATGTCATTTTCCCCATCGGGTCCAATATTAAACTATGCTCCGAGCTGACGGCCATGTTTTTATCAGATCGGAACGAAAGTAGCTAGCGTTGTTTAAGACTTTTAGTACATCATTCCTGTAGAGTTTGGTGTAATTTGCTTCAGCCAATTCAAAGGAGAAGATAGAAAATGTGATTTTTTATATAAGGTCCAATGGTAAACCTAAATTCCGCACTGGCAGCCATGTTTTTTATCGGATCGAAACGAAATGAACAATCTTTGTTAAGGAACTTAAGTATATCATTCATATGAAATTTATTGAATTTGCTTCAGTGGTTTCAAATGAGAAGATGACAATTTGATTTTCCTGTAAAGTCTTGTTGAACTTGCCTCAGAGGTTTCAGAGGAGAAAATGAAAATGTGATTTTCCCATGGGGCCCAATGTTAAATTTTGTTCCGAGCTGACGGCCATGTTTTTATCAGATCGAAGCGAAATGAGAAATCTTTGTTAAGGATCTTTAGTACATCTTTCATGTAAAGTTTTGTTCAATTTGCTTCAGTGCTTTCAGAGGAGAAAAGGAGAATATGAAAATGTCATTTTCCCCATAGGGTCCAATATTAAACTATGCTCCGAGCTGACGGCCATGTTTTTTATCATATCGGAACTAAAGTAGCTAGCGTTGTTAAAGACTTTTTTAGTACATCATTCCTGTAATGTTTGGTTTCATTTGCTTCAGCCAATTCAAAGAAGAAGATAAAAATGTGATTTTTTTATAAGGTCCAATGGTTCATTTTGTAAACCTATATTCCGCACCGGCAGCCATGTGTTTTATCGGATCGAAACGAAATGAACAATCTTTGTTAAGGAACTTAAGTATATCATTCATATGAAATTTGTTGAATTTGCTTCGGTGGTTTCAAATGAGAAGATGACAATTTGATTTTCCGACAGGGTTATGAAACTATATTCTGCGCTGGCGGTCATGTTTGTTATCAGTTTGGAACGAAAGTAGCTATCTAATGATCTTTAGTACTTCATTCCTGTAAAGTTTGGTTGAATTCGGGTGAGCTAAAAAGCATATTAAAACCTCAAAGCCGTATGAACACCATAAATATCAGTTATATTTGCGTTACATGGCGGTGTCAATGCGTTCTAATACATCAGTGTATACCAATAATTGTCGTTGAATTTTAATTGATCACTAATTATTGTTTATCATGGAGATGTTCTTTTTTTTTGTTATCAAGAAAATGTATCTGATAATTGTATATGATAAATCGAATCATTTTATTTTCATTCTTTCTGTTGGTATAAAATTTGAGTATACAGCGTTTTATTTGACTCTCGTAATCAAAATCGCCATTGTGTCTTCAGTGACTGGTAGGAGTGAGTTCATAAGCACATAAAAGCTAGCCGGCAGTTTAGCGGCGAGCACTCCTTGACCCATCTTTCTATATTACGTTTTGTCATATTTTTTTTTTTTCGAAGATAGTGGTCATTTAGTTAGTAGTCTACCTGTATTGGCTTTTATTCGCATGTTTATTATACTATAGGGAAACGGGATAGAATCAGGGGAGGTTTGGGTACCCATAAACCGGTTTAACTCTACCATTGGCTTTTGCTAGTACCAAGTCCGGCTATCCCGAGTTCCTTTCATTATTTATGTTTGTCTCTTGTTTTAATCATTGTTTTTAGTGAAGTTCGCTTGTAGATTCTGACATGTGATTGTAGTTCCCGGCCATTGTAGGTATTTGCTGTTATCCTGTTTTTTGTAATCCCAAAAAGCTTGCCGATCCATCGGCGAATAAATAATAAAAAAACCCCAAAATGATATAATTTTCAGTATTTCATAATCTTTATAGCAAGATGTTTATTTGAAAAGTCATTAAACACCGGCTTGTTTATACCTATTGTCAAAAATCGAAAATATGTCAGATATGCGTATTTATTTTGATCAAACATCACGAGTTCTGTTGTTTGAAGTCACGCTGCGGAACTAAAGCACATAAATGCAATTTATTCTTAAACTAAGCGGAAGCAATAAAAGTCAATTTTACATGTATTTCAATAAACCTTTGCTTACTGTCATGTAAATTGACCTATATGAAATTTTCAGGTGATCATTTCCTGACTTAATTTTCAAGTTACACAGATACATTGTAACATGGGGACACTCTGCAAATTAATTGTATTATACAATATGCAGCTATTACAACTTCCTGTCACCCAGCAATAGGCAGTCTTTGAGAAAATTCATTTACAGAGCCTATTTCACCAACGTGATTCGAACTCTAACTGTATAAAATCTAAAGCCAATCTGCCAAGGCATATTAGCAAAAAAAAAAAAAAAAAAAAAAAAAAAAAAAACAAGACTCCAACGTTTTGTCATTAAGTAATCATTTATGTTAATATATTTTGTAGATATACGAAGAATAATGAAGGCTGCTTTCGGTAAGAATATTTAATAGTGTGAACGTATTTATAAATCAATACTAATACATATTCAAGACAAACGCTAGTTATGAAAACATTACAATATCAAAGATTGATAGAATTAATCGATGGAATTCGAAAACAAATGTTAAGTTTTAATGAATTCGTTCACCATTAAAATATAATTTACCAAATAATAATACACAATGCCAGAAAACTACTGTACTTACATAATAACTGAGAAAAAAATCGAATTATAAAATACATTAGCGAAAGTAATAAAAAACGGTGAATGCAGAGTGTACAAAAAGGTGAACAATTTATGAATTGTTGTTTCTTATGAATATCTTATTACTCTGGTCATATTTTTTGCACATTTAAGAACATGTCTGTATTTTGAATGCTATTTAGTTCCTCTGATCAGGACAAAAGGAGATTTGTGGATAAAGCTAATGGCAGTACATTGATTGAATTAACATAATTTTTTCTAATCGTATCATATGGAAGACAGTGAAAAAAAGTGGTTAAAAGTAGCTCTTGTTCCACACATACAATTAGCTGAATCAATTTTCTTATTCTGATACAACTAGAGTTTAAGGAACTACATTCCTTAGGTAATCTTGCATGATATAATTGACCATTACGATTGCATGTACCACACCAAAAATATGAGGGCATCATGGAAGCTGTGTCTTTAAAATTTACCTTCAATTTGTTATATGATGTGGAATTTATCAGTTTTCTGGAAAGTTATTCACAGAACGTATATTGTTTGTGGTAAAACAAAGTTTGAATACAAATAAGTACGCATTCTTGTAGGACTAATAACAGACGATTGTCTTGTGTTATAATTATGAATATCATAAAGGTTTCTAGGTACTATCTTATTGAGATAGGGAGGGTGAGACCAATTGTCATTTTATAAAAATATGAAACCTGTTGTTGTGCCTGCCTTTGTTTTAATGAATCCACTTCCATCTCTTTAGGTAGCTGTGCAACACAAACTAACCAAGTAATCCCAGGGACGATTCTGTCAGCCTCTCACTGTATATTTTCAAATTTTTGAAAAGTAACGTAGAACTTGGATCCCACACTACATCGCAATATTCCAAAAGAGGTCTTATATATGTTAAATATACTTTTTTCTAGCGTTTCACGATCTAATATGGATATGAATTCTCATATTGATGAATACACCTGGGACAGATAATGGGGAGGTTTGGGTACCCATAAACCGGTTTAATCCTACCGCTGGCTTTTGCAAGTTCCGGCACAAAGTCCGGCTGTCCCGAGTTCCTATCATTGTCTACGTTTGTCTTTTTTCTTATACGTGTTTTTCTTGTGTGTTCCCTTGCAAATTGTTGCATGTATTTATAATTTTCAACCACTGTTGGTGTTTCCAGTTATCCATTTTTTTAAATATTTATATCGTATCGATGTGTTTATTCCAGTTACCGTCATCAGAAACGTCATCAAGATGTTTATGTTCGGATACTACACTTATACTACACTTATAATGTTATTATACATGACTATGAATGGCAGAAACAGCTTGTTAATTTTTACTCGAAATTACATAGTTTCTGTTTTTGAAGGTTGAATTTAACAAGCAATTTCACGGACCAATCTTGTATCTTTCCTAAGTCATTGTTTATTATTTCTGCTGATCATTCTGCATGATTTCCTTTAAGTTCAAAACTGGTATCATCAGCAAATGGTTTTAATCCCCACTGTATCTGTAACTTTATCATTCATATAAATTATAAAAAGCAGAGGCCCAGAATAGATACCCGAGGTACACCGCCATAAATACTTTCCCATTGAGATGAAGACCAACCTATAATCACTTTTGTTGTGTGAATAATTCTGTTGACGTTTTAGATTAACTACAATCTATTCAAAGACCAGTCTCATCCACTAACAGATATGATTTTCAACACTTTATACAGTCTTTCTACATAACTTAAATAAATCAAAATGGGACAACGTCTTTTAAATTTTCTAGTAAAAAGCAAGGATTCTTCTCTAATATTACATACAATAATTATTGTTCCTGGACATCTGATGATATAATTAATGAACACAATCTTTTTCTGGACAACTGTTTGTTCGTTATGGCAACACTACCTTGCAATTTCAATTAAGAAAGCACCAATTTGGCAGAGTCGGCCAACTTGTGACAACTCCTGTGCATTTATGACAAGAGTCAATTTTCCAAAAAACTGATGGCTTCAAAAAAAGAAACGCCAATATTCACGAAATTGGTCGAAAAATCGGTTATTGCACAATTTATGGATTTGCCAATAGGGGCTAGCAAATATAAAGGAAAAATGAAAAATCACTACTTTCCTTAAAATGCCAGAAACAAAATAAATAATATAAGGTCCGTTCTGCTTTACTTCAGAAGAAAATAGGAGAACTTAAAATACATAGTGTTTTCAAGTTCTGGTTTCCCGTTTTTCTGATGTCCTCTCTTTCAAAGACAACTTTTCAAGTAAACTTTTTAAACTTAAATTTCACAGTTTTTAATTGATAGACTTGTCGAACAGGAATCTCAACTGTGGTAGATACATTATTTATTTACAGGTCATAGGTATTCCCATGTGTACACATTGTACACCTCTCTTTGTAGACCTTTTTCTATTCTGTTAAAAGCGAGACTTGATGAAAAAACTTCAAAACGAAACTATACTAACAGTGCAAAAATTATTTATATTTTCAATTATGAAAGCAGGTATATTGACGATATCCTTACTACAATCCCTTGACCAGTCAACATTGCTATTTTTGCGATTCGTCATAAGTCATCGATCAGTCAAAAGTCAAGTCAGATCTTTCAAGATTCAAAAGGCATCCGTTAGATCATTCAGTGTTCTTAAGTAAGAGCTTGTTTGTACTCGCCAACCGTCATCCGTCATGTTCACCATTCAGCCAATCAGATTGCATTAGTCATCCGTCACTCGTCATTTTTATTTCTCTTCAGGTTAATTAAAATATTGGCCTACTTAGTCTAATATTTCTGTATAAATGATATACATCGGGTTGCGAATATCGAAAGGAAAGGAAAAAAATCTGGAATAAAGAATTAATTATTTCTGAATTATACTTTGAATTTCTATTTGAAATAAATGTTAAAATCCGTGAAAAATCTAACGAATATATTTAATGATACTTTGCAACAGGAAATGAAATGACTATTTTGAAATATTATTAATAAATATTTTAGATAAATGTACATCAAATACTATTTTTAACGATTCCTCTACAGGAAGTATTCAAAAAACAATTGAACATTCGACAAAATTCTGGTATATGCATTCGGTGAAAACTTGTTGTAAATTACTACAGTCGGGAAATACTCAGACTTTATGTCGACACAATCTCTAAAAATACCATCTAGCAGTTATTTATATATGCTTTGAATTTGAAGTTCTTCGAAAAGATTCGCTTAATTTTTTGTGATATATACTTCTTATGATTTTTTTTACATTCAACTGGCTGTCAGACTTTTGAATATAAAATGTCAACAAAATCTCAAAAATACAATCTAGTAATGATTCCATTCAATAAAGTCTATATTTGAAGTGTTCCGAGATGATTTGAATGTTTGCGATATAAACTTTTAGTCATTTTTTGGTAAAAATGATACTAGGCCATGGGCTGAAATCACTTTCCGTGCACCCCCCATTTCCCATCTAGACCGGTTTTTTTCAGTCCTCCTATATCCCCTCTTCAAAATAAAGCATGTTAACACGAACATAACCTGCACGCATAGACAGTATAGGGCCACTTTTATAGTACACCGCGAAAAATTCTTGTATTTTCGTTTTAACTAAGTTTCATCTTTTAAGCAACATAATTATTTAATGATAAGTAATATGTAGTGAAATTTGGTACCAAATTAAAGCTAATTTAATATCCCTCACTTTACAATGAACTCAAGTTTGGGCACTTTACGCCATTTTTATGATCTGGGGTTAAAAAAAATGTACCCTTCCCCCTGCAAAAAAAAATAGCGAAAATGACAATTTTAGGCTGTCAATTGCTTTCAGATAAACAACCCTCGTCATTTGATCTAGTTTTTATGCCTAACTTATCTGTTGTAATACAATGTTGGAAAATAAAACCATCAATGTCCACAAAATTTTGATTTTCGGTATAAAATTTTTGAAAAATTGGAATTTTCGGAATTTTAGATTTTTTCACAATTTCGACTTTCCCCTTCTAAAATCCCTTGTATTATTTGATTAAACAGTTTATTGAAATAAAACTAATGTATCACTCGGAATGCAAGGAAAAAAAGAACATGCTTTGTATCAAGGAAGTCAATGTATGGAACACAGGCTCTTGAATAGCGAATGAGCTGGGAGATGTAAGCTCCATATGCCGGCGCAGTTGGGATGTTGCTACAAAGAAAAGGGAAGTTTACTATTGGAAAGATGAAGTCATCGCGTTTGTCGTACAGCTTAGTTTGAATTCTCCCTCTGGGATTCATAACTCTGTTATTTTTTTGTTGTTGTTTGTTAGTTTTATTTGTTAATTTGACAAACTATGCTAGCTTATATGACAATAAATATTTGATTTGATTTGATTTGAAAAATGCCCTTAAAATATGTTCGGTTGTTGTAACCTCGTGAACTCTACACATTTTAGTTAAATATTTAATAGATTACAAATGAGTATTTTTTCAAATATTTTAATTGTCATAATCTTTTACTAAGACGTAGATTTTTCATTTCATATGGTCAGGACGTCGTTGGTAAAATTTTTCGACGTGAGCTTTTTTTCGGCTTATTTTTCATTGAAGTTGACAACTTTGACCTTTCCCAAGGAGAAAACGAATTCGGTGACCCCCATATTTTTTTAAACATTTTTTTTTATTATTACAAAATGAATAAAATATCGTTTTTTAAACAAAATTTATGGATACAATAAGAAGATTAATGAACAAAGCGACAAATTTTTACATTAAATCTTGATTTCCCTATATATACTTTGTATTTTTGATGCTATTTGGGTCATTTAAAAATTATATGGATCGGTTGTAGCCTGACCCTTGACTTTAAATGTAGATTTTTAGTAGAATTTTAACATAAACTTTATATGATAAAAAAGGTTGTAATACTTTTAGTTATGAAATAGTACGCCATAGGCGGATTTTCAGTGAAAAAAAGACAAATATAGTCTGCAACCCCTTTTAATCGAATGCTCGGACCAGCAATGCAGTAAGCTTTTAACAGACCACATTTGAGCCGCTTTCTTGCGTGCAACGGAATTTTCATTCGAATTGGTAATTTGAGTCCCGAATTCAACATTTACTCGAATTGTATACAGATTCAGTTAAATTAATTAATACTGGTGAAAAAAAAGCGTTTAATTCACTGAAGTTGAACATAATAATTTAATACGTTAAGAGTCTGTCATGCTGTCAAAATATTATTTTCCTCCAGTCTAAAAAGCAAACGTATCTATACAATCAAAGTTGGATCGAAAGCAGCAATTAATCTATTTAATTGAGAAGTAATGACAGTACGCAAAACATCCACTATAAAGGATAAAAAATGTCGGATCGAACGGGTTTTGTATCTACACAAATGTATTTCAAAATATAATTTCAAAATCCTGCGGACATAATTTATGATTTTTCTGAGTCAAATCATAGTCTCGAGAGGTTACAAAAATGCGAATTATATATCAAAATAACATGAGACCAAGGATATATTATGTTGCCCCTAATGAGAAGAAAAATTCATTCTGTCAAGTATTTAGTGGTTGGCACTGCATTTATGTTTTAGGACGTTTGATTTCATCTGCTCTGAAGAGACATATAAGTTGTCGACAATGTAGAAACTAAATAACAGTATTTCGGCTTTTTGTTTTTAAGTGAGATATGATGCATGCTTGTTTGCATCGTCAGAATTAAATAATATATTTGAACTTTAAATTACCGCAATGGAAGGGAAGATTTGGCATGCTATAAACCGGTTAAAACCAGCATTTCTTTGAAACGCTGTACCAAGTCAGGACCATTGATGTCGACAAATTTTTCTTTGGTTTCCAACTGATTTGTCTTTTTGGGTCATGGACTTCGGTTCTTGACAACTCTGTTCGATAATTTTGTTATTACCCTATTTATCCCCTTTTAGTTCTTTTAATGATAAATGATTGGAAAAGTGCAATATTATACCGTATGAATCTGTTTTAATTAAAAAAAAAATTCTGAAGAAAACGAACGACGATTGTGAATGTCTTAGATCATTGACATACAAGAAAGCAGATTCAATGACAAAACAAAAGCGTATTTTATTTTCTATATTCTGTGGTCTCATAAAATCTCAAACCATGATTTCTTTAGCGATCCACCCACAGGTACTACATGGATGCATATTCCACACATTGATCATTTTAAACCAAAAGAAATATACCAATGAACTATGTTGTAACTCAATAAAATCTGTATAAATTTACAATAAATTTGTTCTTACAAAACAATAAATTGAATGTTGCAAACAGCAGAATAAAATGTTTTTAGTGTAGAGATAATGGTACGTCCGAGTCATAACAATTTTCAAATTACAGAATTACATAAAGCTGTGTAGCGTTTGTTTTTTATTAATTTATCTTGTTTGTTTGATTATTTTTATTAGGGACGAAATAACATTATTTATGACTACAAACCCATATAATCCATAAACTGATCTAGCGGTAGATTTGGGGTAAGACGTCCACCTATTTTAAAAAAAATATTTCATTTTTTGCAGAATTCCGGCAAAAGTTAACAAAAAGATAGCATAGGCTGCAACTCCGCTGGGTTGGCGGAATGTTACTTTAATTTCTAGTATACTGTACGGGATACGTATGTTCAAACTGTAACTAGAACATTACTGAAGTTGTAATAATGTCATTCGGATCACTTTCGTAAAATATAAAGTTAAAGTTTGAATTCGGTGTGTGACCGGAATTAAAAATCCTGTATTCCAATTATTTTTCATTTGATTATTTATTGTAAAACTGGATGTTTTTTTAATGTTTAGCAAGACCATTTATTTAACGTTGCTTTTGGAGATTTTCAGCTGGTTGTTCAATGTTTGTTGAGATTAATCAGTTGTTACCTGTTTTTGAACCATTTAATGTGTTTTTAATTTGTTTAATTTTTACTTCGTATTGATAAAGGAAAATAAAAAGCACTGTTTACTCTGATGAAAAAAAAAAATATATCACTTGTTTTGTATTTACTGTCGACTGTAATAAAGTAAAGATTGATAGCTTTTAAATGAACCCCCTCTTGCCCTTCTTTTAAATCTTGCAATTTCTAATACACCAAAGAAAAAAAAAATAAAATAAAAACAATGATGATAGCCGAAAATTGAGTACTAAATCAGACACATTTAAATATATATTAATGGGTCTGACTAGATAACAAAATACCGATGTTTAATACTGTTCATTTATTTTCTGCATATGCTCATTACACAGAAAAAACAAAAACATTTAGCCCAGTCCTTCAATTTCAGCTTCCGCTACATAGACGATGTACTTTCTCTTAATAATCCAAAATTCAAGGAATATTTACACCAGATCTATCCCAATGAGCTTGAAATTAAAGAGACTACCGATACACCTACTTCAGCTTCGTATTTAGATCTTTTAATTTACATTGACGAAAAGGGACGTTTGAAATCTAAGCTGTATGACAAACATGATGATTTTAACTTCCCAATTGTGAACTTTCCCTTTCTGAGCAGCAATATACCTGCCTCTCCAGCCTATGGAGTGTACATTTCACAGTTGATTCGTTACTGTCGGGCATGCAGTTTATACAGTGACTTTTTAGTTAGAGCAAAAACACTGTCCCAAAAGCTGCTTAGTCAGGGATTTGTTCAGCCTTTGTTTCTTTCATCCCTTCAGAAATTCTATGGCCGTCACCATGACATCATTGACAGATATGACGTGTCTGTGTCCCAAATGAAAACGGACATTTTCAGCTAAATTTCACGTCTTCACGGATTTGACATAATCGGATTTGACTCAACCCCGGATTGACTCACTGATAGTGTGACGGGTGCCGCTAGCGGAGCAGGACATGCTTACCCTTCCGGAGCACCTGATGTCACTCCCGGTTTTCATGGGAGTTCACACTATGAGTGCCTTAGTTCTTAATGTTATCTTTTTATTTCCGTGCATTGTAGCTGTCTCACGTCCTTGTTTTGTCTTTGTTTTTATCTGTTACCGTAATGCCATGTCTTTGGACTTCGATTTTTGTAGTCATCGCTTCCCTTGTTCCTTCGGTATTCTACTGCCGTTGTTTTCGACAACTAATGTCTCATCAGTGCAGATCAAACCAAAACATTTGCAGGTCCATCAACCGAAAAAATACGTAAAAGCTGATTGAGAACAAATAGCCAAAAGGATTAAAAAAAAGCCAAATTCAGCCAAATTCAGCTAGGGACAGAGCTATGCATGAGGGAAATACTCCTTAGTTTTAACAAATTTTGTGAAATTTAGATACTAAATTGATACTAGATAAAAATGATGATGAAAATATTTGGTCCCGTTGGGGCTTTAGGTAAAAGGTTTCATTTCAGAACCTATGAAAATTTATGTTAATAGACATAAGGGATTTTTTTTTCTTTACAAAAAAAAAAAAAAAAAATGATAATAATAATAATATATTATAAAGAAATGCGCAAATTATTGCAATAATAACGCATGCAAAGTTACCAATATTGCATGCTCATATTAACAATTTTAACATATTTTAGAAAGATCTTGGTAAATATTATTTTTGTTTGATGTTGTCGGGGACATGATTGGGGTCTGTTCTAATGATTTGCCGTTTGTTATATTGTTTACCACTAATATCTTATTCATATATCTATGCTCCTCGCAATTATTGGTAGTTTTGTGCCTTACATAATTGCGAAAATGTGTTACATTTTGACGAAGAAGATGCGGTATGATTCTATTCAAGTTATCTCTTTTGAATTAATTTTGATTTTCTTAACATTTTTTGTCATAAATCATAATTTAGAAATACCTGGGACCTTAGACCCACAATCATGGAACCCCCCGATTTTAACAAAAATATATAAAGGTCTACTCCGCTTCGTCACTTATTTATAATAAGCATAGCATGTTCATCACACAAGTCAATTTGTCTTTGTTAATAATAAGGGTGGGGAAATCAAATTAATTTTCGGATCCCATTCATATTGTGACAAGTCCAGATAATATTTAATATCCTGAAATAACATACACCCTTGCTTTGTAAACTTTTGACACTTAACGCTCTTTTACTAATAACTATAACTATTATGTTGGTACAGCATCTTCATTGTAATACTGACACATTTTCTTGATACTGAATATGTTGTGCATATATTTGAAATTTATCACCAATTACATTGTTAGTTTGCATATTCAGTGCTTCTATAAAACGACGAACAATATTTGTTGGATAAATATACAAATTGACGCCTACATATAAAATGTAATAACAATAAAGTTGTTATTTAATTTTCGTAGGGAAACTAACGAAAAAATAAAAAAATAAAAACAAACAAAAAACACACAAAAAAAAAATAAGAAAAAAAAAATAAAAATAAAAATAAAAAAAAGAAAAAAAAACAGACCACACACACACACAGAATAAAAACGAATAAATCCAATAATATTTTTTTCTACATTATCGCAAAAGATTTGACAAATGTTGTGTCTTATTAAATAACTATTTAACCCTATTTTTTTTCAATTTTATTATTGTTCTTATCGGAAACGGAAAAGAGATAGCTTATATGATATGAGAAATTAATAACATATTTATTATTGGAAGAACGACACCATGAATCTTATTCCATGTTATATTAGAATACATTAGTTCACGATCGGAGTATTTTCCTGCTTTAATATCGAAACCACACAGTTTTATGCATTGTCAAATTGTTTTGAATCTATTATGGGTATGAGCGTTTGCTTATTGTCGACGGCCATATGGTAATTTCAAGCTAAAAAATACACAGTAAAGACCTTATTCCGTTTGTTCAATTGAATTATGTATTTATTGGGATTTCGTCCCTTGTTCCTTTACTCTATATCCCTTATTTGTTCATTTAGATAACTAAGACTAACAAAATACCAAAGTTTCTGTTAATTGTTTTTCTGCATATGCGCATTTCGAGAATTTATGTCTCATCAGTGCAGATCAAACCAAAACATTTGGAAGTCTATTAGCCCCCAAAAAAGTGTAAAAGCATAGAGAGAACCCATGACCAAAAGAATCGAAATAGAAAGGGCAAAATTCAGCTAAGGATACTGCTGTGCATGAGGGAGATACTCCATAGGTGTTAACAAATTTTTTTTTAATTTAGATATTACAAGTTTTAATAAAACTTATATAGAAATATTACCCAAATACACAAATATTATTCTTGATAAAAAACACATATCAATTGTTTGCTCAAGACAAGTATACAAAAACGTAAGTGATCTATAGATTAACCACTTGTATTAGTATGTTTGATAAATTATTAATTGAGTTACTAGCATTTATTGTTTTTTCTTTTTACAGGCATGGATCTTTTTGACTCTGATTATATCACGTGAGTATTGTTTGTGTAAATTAAATAATAAGGTGTTTTTTCACTGAAGCTAGAGCATTCCGACGGGCAAATTGAATGTTACTTAAGAAGACCAAAAAAAAAAAAATAAAATAAAATAAACTAGTCATTCTACTTTCATAAATTCAATGAGTATGACCCCGTTATTTTAGAGATATACCTGATAACTGTTACAAGGACCTTGTATGCCAAGGTCGAAGTCACGACGTCAAGTAAAATTTTGCAATATATAAAACATATGTTTAATATATTAAAAGCAATATTTTTCATAATGCAAATACAAACTACATCAAACTTATGCAAAGATTTTGCCACAAGAATAATCGTGTGAAATTTAAAATTAATATTAGAACATGAACAACAACCGCACCATTATATAATGATTTTGGATGTGCGGATGATTTTTGTATTGGAAGTTATCTGTTTGTTTTATGTTAAAGCAGACATCCGAAATATATTGTGATTTAAATTTGTTCCCTTTGAAAACATTTTCATCTTGTGTAGTCTTTCTATGGAAATCTCAAAGGTAAATGTTAGAAATGGATGTAATGTTAACATATTAATTTTCGAGGTTTTTTGAACTAGGACATGTCCGCAGGTATAAAGTATAGGAAAATATTAGTACTTTCTGATTGCTTTAGAGGTATTCGCAGGTACTAATTTTCGGAATCTTTTAGTACACTACGAAAATTACTACGTTTACAGTATTCGACTAGCTATTTGAAATAATAAAATTAGTTCGTCCTTTCTTCTTGTAAAAAGTAAAAAAGTCAAAATCCGTCGCCCTGTTTATTTACATGTGTTGGAAACAATTTTTTCTAATAAGAAGGTTTGGTATTATTGCGAACATTTTTATATCACTTACTTTGATACCCATATTCTAAACAGGCAGACTTGTCTGACATGAAATGTTTAATTGAGTATTACAGAAATTTACTGTTTTTATCAAAATTCTTACCACTTGAAAATACTGAGGCTTCATTCCGTGTGTGGCGCTCGGTAGATGCCTTTCTCTACAATTTTGATGAAAATCCGAAACCTCTCTTGGAATTATGGCCTCTTTTCGGTAAAATTTCATATTTTTGTTACTTTTCGTCTTATAAATTGAAAATGATAGAAGATAAAGGTAAAATTTAAATTACAAAAATGCATCACATAATAAGATCTGCAGGTCCTGCAATTTTGACGACCCAGATAGGAGTTACTGCCCTTCTCCTCTAATTTTACGAGTTTTAACGTTTTCACTTTTATTTCAAAAACCATTTGAGATAGAGGTTAAGTTTAAATTGCATAAAAACTAAGCTTATCAAGGACTATAATTTCTACACATATTCTGAAAATATGCAACAATAGGGATATCAATAGTATGTGATTATGTGTAAATGCCATCTAGTCCTCAAATTTAGTACAAATGTATTGAAAATAGGGATATCAGTAGTATACGATATAGTGTATCCGTTATCTACAGCGATGGAGACGTTCAACATTCCCAACATAGCGCTCATCGTGTGAATCTTGTGCGTTCATCGTGTAGATCGTTTGCGTTCATCGTGTAAATCGTGTGCGCTCATCGTGTATCGTGTATCGTGTAACGTGTAACGTTCATTCCGTGTATCGTGTAGCGTGCGTTTACTCGTTTCATTTAAATTCAGCATTTTATAGATGGACTTACCATTTTTTTGCAAAACACCGTTTTTCAACTCGTAATATACCTTTTTTACAACCACCGATTTAACAAGAAGAAAATAAAAATATTATCAGATTAAGTATCACGTCTGGCTATTTTTTGTCACAAAAACATTTATAACCTATATTTAATCAACTTCATTCAATGCTATATCAACCTATTCAATATCGTAGAACAAAGAAAAGTCTAATCCGATAAACTTATTATATCTATGGTTAAATCATATGAAGTTTAAGTATTGCAGACACCGGTATAATATGAAATAAAGATAAACTTCCCCTTCCTTTACATTTATGGTTAAATTATATGATGTTTTAGTATTGCAGACACCGGTATAATATAAAACAGAGAAAAAGTGCCCTATCTTTTATATTAATGGTTAAATTCTATCAAGTTTTGGTATTGCGGACACCAGCATAATATAAAATAGAGAAAAAGTGCCCTATCTTTTATATTTATAGTTAAATTCTATCAAGTTATAGTATTGCGGACACCGGTGTAATATAAACTAGAGAAAAAGTGCAATATCTTTTATATTTATGGTTAAATTTTTTCAAGTTATAGTATTGCGGACACATGTATAATATAAATTAGAGAAAAAAGTGCCCTATCATTTATATTTATGGTTAAATTCTATCAAGTTTTAGTATTGCGGACACCGGTATAATATACAATATAGAAAAAGTGCCCTATCTTTTATATTTATGGTTAAATTCTATCAAGTTAAAGTATTGCGGACACCGGTATAATATAAAATAGAAAAAAAGTGCCCTATCTTTTATATTTATGGTTAAATTCTATCAAGTTTTAGTATTGCGGACACCCGTATAATATAAAAGAGAGAATAAGTGCCCTATATGTTATATTTATGGTTAAATTCTATCAAGTTATAGTATTGCGGACACCCGTATATTATTAGATAGAGAAAAAGTGCCCTATCTTTTATATTTTTGGTTAAATTCTATCAAGTTATAGTATTGCGGACACCAGTATAATATAAAATACAGCATAAGTGCCCTATCTTTTATATTTATGGTTAAATTCTATCTAGTTTTACTATTGCGGACACATGTATAATATAAATTAGAGAAAATGTACCCTATCATTTATATTTATACAGATGGGTGCAGACGCAACGTTCCAAAAAGTGCACTTAAAGTGAACTTGAAGTTCACTTTTCAAGTGCACTTCGCGTTCTCTAAGCTGTCGCGAAGTTCACATTTTGGAATAGGTAGCTATTCCATGACAGGTATTTTCGCGTTCACTAGTGAACTTCAAGTGCACTTGAAAGCTGTCGCGAGGATCACTCTTTAAAACGAGGTTATCTTATATATATATATATATATATATATATATATATAGTAAGATCGCATTTTTTATAAGCGATAGCCGAGGTTATAAAAAATTATTTCCACGTTGCGTTCTTTTTGATAACCTAATGCTAAAAAATACCAATGCAGTTATAAAACATGTCAGATAATATATTCCCGCTACAAAAAGGAAAACGACAGTCGTGTAGAATTATAAGAACGTGTATCCGTTTCCAACGATTTTATTGCCTCAACTCGCTTGAAATGGCAAGTCGCACTTCCCGTGTATACCCCATTAACCCAATCTTTATAAATGACAAAAAGTCAGATTTTCATTATGTGATTTATACTAAATGTCCAAAATAACTCATTTTTTAAAATATTTTATCTTAATATATCCTTTTGAAGTAGTTGGTTTTTATATGTTGTGATCTGTGACTAATGTATGTTATATTAGTTCCAGTTGTGATATAGCTTCCCGGGTATCTTTACATAAATATGTTTGAAAAGTCAGGTTTATACTAAATCTTTACAAATGGCCAAAATAATTCACTTTAAAATATTTTACTTTATCATACCATTTCGAAGAAGTTTTACATGTCGCGATATAACTTTTTGTAAATCTTTACATAAATATTTTTGAAAAGTCAGGTTTTCATTATGCAGTTTATACTTAATCTTTATAAATGAATAAAATATCTAATTTTTAAAAATATTTTACTTTATCACATCCTTTCAAAGAAGTTTTATATAAGTTAATATTTAAAAAAGTTTTAAATAAGCTAATTTTGGGAAAAATACATATAAATGTTGTGTCGCGACAATTGAATTAACACCAACATATAATATCTCCAACTTTTGGATTCATTTTTGACAATAGATGCATAAATTTGGTATTGTGAGAAAGGAAAACAGCTAAAATGCAAAATATTTCAGTCTTATGAGTTAATATTGGAAAAGATACATATAAATGTTGTGTCGCTACAATTGAAATAAGCACCGACATATAATATCTCCCACTTTTGGATTCATTTTTGACAAAAGATGCAACAATTTGGTATCGCGAGAAACACAAAAAGCTAAAATGCAAAATGTTTCAGTCTTACAAGGTAATTTTTTAAAAAAAAGTACATATAAATGTTGTGTCGCGACAATTGAAATAAGCACCGACATATAATATCTCCCACTTTTGAGGTCATTTTTAACAAAACATATTCAAATTTAGTATCGCGAGAAAGGAAAAAAAGCTAAAATGCAAAATATTTCAATTGTATAAGATAATATTGATAAAAAATACATATAAACGTTGTTTCACGACAATTGAAATAATCACCGACATAATATCTCCCATTTTTGAGGTAATTTTAAACAAAAGATGTATATATCTAGTATCGCGAGAAAGGAAAAAGGCTAAAATGCAAAATATTTCAATCTTATAAGGTAATATTGGGAAAAAACATATGAATGTTGTTTCGCGACAAGTGAAATAACAAACAACATATAATATCTCCCACTTTTGGATTCATTTTTGACAAAAGATGCGATAATTTGGTATCGCGAGAAAGACAAAAAGCTAAAATGCAAAATATTTCAGTCTTATAAGGTAATTTTGGAAAAAAATGCATATAAATGTTGTGTTACGACAATTGAAATAAGCACCGACATATAATATCTCCCACTTTTGAGGTCAATTTTAACAAAAGATGTATAAATTTAGTATCGCGAGAGGGAAAAAAAGCTAAAATGGAAAATATTTCAATCTTAGAAGGTAATTTGGGGAAAAATACGTCTAAATGTTGTGTCGCGACAATTTAAATAATTACCGACATCCAATCACTCCAACTTCTGAGGTCACTTTTAATAAAAGATGTATAGATTTAATTGGTATTGCGAGAAAGGAAAAAAAGATAAAATGCAAAATGTTTCAGTCTTACAAGGTAAATGTTGTGGTACGACAATTGAAATAAGCACCGACAGCTAATATCTCCCACTTTTGATGGTATTTTTAACAAAAGATGTATAAATTTGGTATCGCGAGAAAGGAAAAGGCTAAAATAAAAAAAATATTTTAATCTTAAAAGGTAACTTTGGGAAAAATACATATAAATGTTGTGTCCTGATAATTGGAATAAGCACCAAAATTAACATATAAAGTCTCTAACTTTTGGATTAATATTTGACAGTTTTTTGGAAATTAGAAATTCTACATATGAATTTAATGTCTCCAGCATGAACATAGGCCTCAATAAAATACCCCTTTTTGAAAGATTTATTAAGAATATAATGTGACGTAAGGATGGAATGTATAAATAAAACAAAACAATGCTCATGATAATTTATAATGGCATTTCGGTTTTAATTTATTATCAAAAATGTATTAAAAAGAGAATGAAGTCGTCGAGTTTTCATACTTTTTGTTTAAAGTTAATTTCGTCATATTAATATCACGTGTTTTGAACTGACCAATCGATAAGAGCAATCCGAAGCTGCCACGAAGTTCACTTCAAGTGCACTTCGCGATCACTCCCGCGATCGCATCTTCTTTTCAAGTGCACTTGAAAGTGGTCACAAGTTCACTCTAGGCTGTCATGGAATCACTTTCAAGTGTACGCGAAGTGCACGCGAGGAACGCTTTTGGAGTGCACTTGGATGGAATGTTGCGTCAGCACCCAACTGTAATTAAATTTTATCAAGTTTTAGTATTGCGGGCACCGGTATAATATAGAATAGAGAAAAAGTGTCCTATCTTTTATATTTATACTTAGATTCTATCAAGTTTTAGTATAGCGAACAACGGTATAATATAAAATAGAAAAAAGTGCCCTATGTTTTATATTTATGGTCAAATTCTACCAAGTTATAATATTGCAGGCACAGGTATAATATAAAATAGAAAAAAAGTGCCCTATCTTTTATATTTATGGTTAAATTCTTTCAAGTTATAGTATTGCGGACACCCCCACACCGGTATAATATAAAATAGAGATACAGTGTCCTATCTTTTATATTTTTGGTTAAATTCTATCAAGTTTTAATATTGCGGACACCCGTATAATATAAAATAGAGAAAAAGAGCCCTATCTTTTATATTTATGGTTACATTCTATCAAGTTATAGTATTGCGGACACCAGCATAATATAAAATACGGAATAAGTGCCCTATCTTTCATATTTATGGTTAAATTCTACCAAGTTATAGTATTGCGGACACATGTATAATATAGAAAAGAGAAAAAGTGCCCTATCATTTATATTTATGGTTAAATTCTATCAAGTTTTAGTATTGCGGGCACCGGTTTAATATAGAAAAGAGAAAAAGTGCCCTATCTTTTATATTTATGGTTAAATTCTATCAAGTTTTAGTATTGCGGACAACGGTATAATATAAAATAGAAAAAAAACGTCCTATGTTTTATATTTATGGTCAAATTCTATCAAGTTATAATATTGCAAGCACAGGTATAACATAAAATAGAAAAAAAGTGCCCTATCTTTTATATATATGGTTAAATTATATCAAGCTTTAGTATTGCGGGCACCGGTATAATATTAAATAGAAAAAAAGTGCCCTATCTTTTATATTTATGGTTAAATTCTATCAAGTTATAGTATTGCGGGCACCGGTATAATATAAATTAGAGAAAAAGTGCCCAATCATTTATATTTATGGTTAAATTGTATGAATTTTTAGTATTGCGGGGCACCGGTATAATATAGAATAGAGAAAAAGTGACCTATCTTTTATATTTATGCTTAAATTCTATCAAGTTTTAGTATTGCGGACAACGGTATAATATAAAATTGAAAAAGACGCCCTATGTTTTATATTTATGGTCAAATTCTATCAAGTTGAAATATTGCAGGCACAGGTATAATATGAAATAAAAAAAATGCCCTATCTTTTATATTTATGGTTAAACTCTATCAAGTTTTAGTATTGCGGGCACCGGAATAATATAGAATAGAGAAAAAGTGCCCTATCTTTTATATTATGGTTAAATTCTATCAAGTTATAGTATTGAGGACACCAGTATAATATAAAATAGAGAAAAAGTGCCCTATCTTTTATATTTTTATTCTTTAATTCTATCAAGTTATAGTATTGCGGACACCCGTATAGTATAAAATACAGAAAAAATGCCCTATCTTTTATAATTATGGTTAAATTCTATCAAGTTTTAGTATTGCGGGCACCGGTATAATATAGAATAGAAAAAAAGTGCCCTATCTTTTATATTTATGGTTAAATTCTATCAAGATTTATAATTGCGGACCACGGTATAATATAAAGTAGAAAAAAAGCGCCGTATGTTTTATATTAATGGTTAAATTCTATCAAGTTATAATATTGCAGGCACAGGTATAATATAAAATAGAAAAAAGTGCCCTCTCTTTTATATTTATCGTTAATTTTTATCAAGTTTTAGTATTGTTGGCACCGGTATAATATGAGATAGAGAAAAAGTGCCCTATCTTTAAAATTTATGGTTAAATTACATCAAGTTATAGTATTGCGGACACCAGTATAATATAAAATAGAGAAAAAGTGCCGTATCTTTTATATTTATGTTGAAATTCTATCAAGTTATAGTATTGCGGACACCGGTATAATATAGAATAGAGAAAAAGTGCCCTATCTTTTATATCTATGGTTAAATCCTATCAAGTTTTAGTATTGCGGACACCCGTATAAAATAAAATAGAGAAAAAGTGCCCTATCTTTTATATTTAGGGTTAAATTCTATCAGGTTTTAGAATTGCGGGCACCGGTATAATATAAGATAGAGAAAAAGTGCCTATCTTTTATATCTATGGTTAAATTCTATCAAGTTTTAGTATTGCAGACACCAGTATAAAATAAAATACAGAAAAAGTGCCCTATCTTTTAAATTTAGGGTTAAATTCTATCAAGTTTTAGTATTGCGGGCACCGGTATAATATAAAATAGAGAAAAAGTGCCCTATCTTTTATATTTATTGTTGAATTCTATCATTTTACAGTATTGAGGACACCAGTATAATATAAAATAGAGAAAAAGTGCCCTATCTTTTATATTTTAATTCTTTAATTGTATCAAGTTATAGTATTGCGGACACCGGTATAATATAAAATAGAGAAAAAGTGCCCTATCTTTTATATCTATGGTTAAATCCTATCAAGTTTTAGTATTGCGGACACCCGTATAAAATAAAATAAAGAAAAAGTGCCCTATCTTTTATATGTAGGGTTAAATTCTATCAAGTTTTAGTATTGCGGGCACCGGTATAATATAAGATAGAGAAAAAGTGCCCTATCTTTTATATTTATTGTTAAATTCTATCAAGTTACAGTATTGAGGACACCAGTAGAATATAAAATAGAGAAAAAGTGCCCTATCTTTTATATTTTAATTCTTTAATTCTATCAAGTTATAGTATTGCGGCCACCGGTATAATATAGAATAGAGAAAAAGTGCCCTATCTTTTATATTTATTGTTGAATTCTATCATTTTACAGTATTGAGGACACGAGTATAATATAAAATAGAGAAAAAGTGCCCTATCTTTTATATTTTAATTCTTTAATTGTATCAAGTTATAGTATTGCGGCCACCGATATAATATAAAATAGAGAAAAGTGCCCTATCTTTTATATTTAAGGTTAAATTCTATCAAGTTTTAGTATTGCGGGGACCGGTATAATATAGAATAGAGAAAAAGTGCCCTATCTTTTAAATTTATAGTTAGATTCTATCAAGTTTTAGTATTGCGGACACATGTATAATATAGAAAAGAGAAAAAATGCCCTATCATTTATATTTACCGGTATAATATAGAATAGACAAAAAGTGTCCTATCTTTTATATTTATGGTTAAATTCTATCAAGTTTTAGTATTGCGGACAACGGTATAATATAAAATTGAAAAAGACGCCCTATGTTTTATATTTATGGTCAAATTCTATCAAGTTAAAATATTGCAGGCACAGGTATAATATAAAATAGAAAAAAGTGCCCTATCTTTTATATTTATGGTTAAATTATATCAAGTTTTAGTATTGCGGGCACCGGAATAATATAGAACAGAGAAAAAGTGCCCTATCTTTTATATTTATGGTTAAATTCTATCAAGTTATAGTATTGAGGACACCAGTATAATATAAAATAGAGAAAAAGTGCCCTATCTTTTATATTTATGATTAAATTCTATCAAGATTTAGTATTGCGGACAATGGTATAATATAAAGTAGAAAAAAAGCGCCGTATGTTTTATATTAATGGTTAAATTCTATCAAGTTATAGTATTGCATGCACAAGGATAATATAAAATAGAAAAAAGTACCCTCTCTTTTATATTTATCGTTAAATTTTATCAAGTTTTAGTATTGTGGGCACCGGTATAATATAAGATAGAGAAAAAGTGCCCTATCTTTTATATTTATTGTTAAATTCTATCAAGTTACAGTATTGAGGACACCAGTATAATATAAAATAGAGAAAAAGTGCCCTATCTTTTATATTTTAATTCTTTAATTCCATCAAGTTATAGTATTGCGGCCACCGGTATAATATAGAATAGAGAAAAAGTGCCCTATCTTTTATATTTATAGTTAAATTCTATCAAGTTTTAGTATTGCGGACAACGGTATAATATAAAATAGAAAAAAGCGCCCTATGTTTTATATTTATGGTCAAAATCTATCAGGTTATTATATTGCAGGCACAGGCACTATGAACAGAAAAAAGTACTGTCCATACCAGGAACAGTGATTTTTTCACTGTCATTCACTGTTCTCTGCTGTGGTAGTACTGTGAAATATCTATTAAGTACTGTCAAGAACTGTGCCAATCGGGGACAGTCATTAACAGTAATACCCAAGTACTGTGATTAACTGTCCAGTACTTTAACAGTCACTCGCAGTGAATGACAGTATTTACGACTACTGTCATGCACTGTCCCGGATTGTTACAGTTCATGTCAGTTAATTACAGTTTCACTTGTCCTGTCCTGCACTGTGGTTAATTGTGACAGGCAGTCACAGTCGATCACAGTATTACCGTATTTGTGCTAAATTCATGTACATGTATTTATATAGACTCTCTTTTTCTGAAGCCAAAACTAATAGTTAAAAATAACAAATAGAAATATTAAAACGTAAGTTTCAGCTTTTAATTAGATTATTTTCCCAACTTTTTGATGAAAAGTACAAATTGTCAGACAATCAATTATTTCCTGTATAGAATAAAAAGCCCGTGCAAATTTACTGAAAAGAAAATAATGTCTTCAATGAAATGCCAACTTTTATTTATACTGGATTATTTAATTAAAAGTAAAACAGAATTATACCAAAAAACTATATAATTGAAATAAATAATGAACCAAAGATTTTAAATTTCCCGGCAGGGGTATAAAATAAGTTGGAAGTTGGTACTAAAAGAAGCAAAAAAAAAAAAAATATTTGACCACATTCTCAACTTATTCAGACGAAATTATACAAATATTTTATTTCACCGAAACATAAATTATTGCAGCCACGTGTGGACAATTTAAATGTCACACCTTATTACACAGGTGACATTGTTTATTGGCAAAATAACATGACACAGGGGGTGTACATGTTACTTAGGTGTGTTAATTGAAAAAAACAGATAACGTCTATTGAAAGTATTAAATTCAACAAAACTACATACATGTACAAAAAGTATTCGGTCACTCTCTTTTTTCACTACATATTCTTTGTAAAATCACATTTTTTCCAAAAATTATTATCAAGCCATTTCTTATCCGATTTCTTTAAAACTTGCACCATAAAAAGGAGAATTAAATCAAATTGTATATCATTTCAATTTGGGGCCTGGGATTTTTACCCGAGCCGGGAAATTTTTATGGCCNCCCCCCCCCCCCCCCCCTCGAAAATCAAATGCTCCGTGCCTCTTAGACACTTGAGAAGATGAAGACCCGTTTTCTAGAAGCTGTTTTCTGTTCGTGTTTTTTTGTTGTTTTTTTCTTTAAACGAAATCTACATATATAATGATTCACAAACAGACTGAAAAATGATGAAATAAAACGGTGTCTAGTAAGTATTTGATTGATAGTGGTCGTTATTAAAAAATGTAAGTAAGAGGCAAAATAATCGGAACTCTCCTGTAGTGTAGCATGAATTTGCTATAAAATGTTCCACAGGAAGGTATTAAAAACAAACAATTATAAATTGAATATCCAGTCTAAGAGTTAAAAGGGGAACGTACCATTAGTGGTTGCAGTGAACCCCAAACACTGTCTTTATTAACTCTATTTAACACATTTGGACGATTATGAAAAAGTGTCGCTTGATAGGTAATACATTATTTAGAAAAACAAAATATGGTTTAATTTCTCCTATATATGTGCATGGAATAAATTTTCTGAGGTTAAGTTAACTCCTGCTATTAGTCATGTTATTTTTCTGTATATTGTCTGCAATTGTCTAAGTGCAAGTTAGCAATGCTTTGACTCAGATATAATAAGTGAAGATTTAAATGCATCTCTTCTAGACTAAAAAGGGAGATAATTCAATATTGGTTCATATTTACACGAGTAAAAATTCAAACTTGGAGAGGGCAGTAATAATATTATTTACACAAACTATTTATCATAGAAAATTTTAACACGCTTGTAATTGATTAACTATCTGCAAGGCTGGACTACAGTGAGAGTATGTGAAGACGGTGTATTGGATCTCAGTGGCGTTCGTAGTACCATGATATAAAATTCGGTATGATTGTTTCTCTCCTACGTTCACCATTGTTGACGACACAAAATAGGGGTCAAAATAGGAATACCACTCTTACGAGTGTTTCACATGTTAGTTTATATCAAGTATTGTGTACCATTAAAACAAGAAACCCTCGAGATCTTGTCATCACACACTTGAAGAAAGAGAAATGATCTGGAGTAAACTATACATTAGGCAAAAAAAAATTAAAATAAAAATAAAAAAAAAAAAATAACCCGGGTAAACCAATCTTACAATTTAAGCGAGTATTTAATTGTTGTTCCACATCTTGAAATGCCTTCAACAGTAAACAAAATTAGCCTGTATGCATTAATGAATTTCATTTTCGAATATTAATTAATAAACTGCGATGGATTAGTTATACATTTTAATTTTGAACCCAATTCATCAATAGTTTTGGGTTATTTTATCTTTGAATGTGTTTTACCACAGAATTAAAGACCGTTGTGACCAAGTTTGATTGTAAGTGCACATGTGTATCTAATACATGTTTTCCGGTGCTCCTAATATAGATAAGTAATAGATTATTATATTTCAAGAATACGAAAGGATTTTTGTAGATCTTTGTAGCTAAGTATGGTTCCATTTGAAGCAACAATTTAAAGTAACACAAACGCCAGATATTTTTCACATCTAAAAATCGATAACATTTCCATGGCTTATAAATGTAAAAGGGTCAAACGTTTTCAGGATAACTTCAGTGAGACATTGTTAGCTCCCCTTAATAAGACAGCGAAACTAACAGATTGAAATTGAACCCTTAATGTGAAGAATTCTACCATTATTTATAATTTATGGCTTATTTTTGAAGCATAAACGAACTAAAAAGTGCAACATTTATGTTGGAATATTCATTCATTTGTAAACTGGATCCAATTTTTAAAGGCGATTTTACCTATACTATGAAATTCAGTTGTGAAATTTTGTTTGAGTTCCGATATGTAAATAGGGCATTGTTTTCCCGAATTAGGATTTGACATTACACAGAAAAAAACCTATAAATGACCTCGCTGCTTGTGTAATCATATATTTGTTCCACCTGACAAAAGTTCCATTGGAAAAAATATTATAGTATTCATTTATTTAAATGCACATTTGCACCCATATAAATTAGGGTTGAAGGCATACATGAACAATAACAAAACCATAAAAAACAAAACAAAGATTACAAAATGAAAAATCATGCAGTTGTTGAGTCCACTCTACTAAGCGCAAAAGACCTTTGTGTAACGAATGAAGCAGTAAACTGCACGATTTGTGGACAATTTAAACATACATACAGTTTATCTGGTTTGCTTTCAATATTTGGTATTAAACGTTTTATTTCCTGTAAATAGTTTTCTCTTTGTTGTTATTACATGAAAAAAGGAAATGTTCTTCATCATCGGTAGTGTTGGAGTTGCAGTTCTTACATTTTCTGTTTTCTCGTTAATATTTTTGTACCTTTCCCTTTCAATTTCTAAAATATGGTCGCTCACTCTTAATTTCATTAGATATTTTTTATTTTCATTTTTTTTTCATATCTTTCCAAATATGGTTCAATTTCATATTTTTTCTTAAATTTACTATAAAGAAACAATTTATTACTTTCTGTGAGAGAATTTGATTTTTTAAAATATTATAAACATTGACATAATATTTCTTCCTTTTGGAATAAATAATATATATCATTTATTCTGTCAGGAACAAATATTATAAGGACTAAAACCGCGGCTAGCCACGGGGCACTTGTTTTAATCGAATTACACAGCACAGGTGACCTGACAAACTTACCTGAGCACCTTCCGACACGTGTACACATAGCAAGGGGTCAAATTAACATTTTTGCGATGTTTATTCAAACTGAAATGTATTTTATGAAATAAATAAATATAATCTAAAAATGCATAAAACCTGTGGCATACATATATATTCACATTTATACAACTTTTTTAAAATGGTATCATCGCTATATTTTATTTTTATTCCTATAATTTTTTATTTCAGCATTTTTTTAAAAGTATTACGAAAAATAAAAATGCATTCAATTCAAATTTAAGCGGAACACACATCGATTTCCCGTTGACTCTAGGCATACCTGAAACATTTCTATAATGTTTGGTGTTTGACGGTATAATGTTGAATATAAGATCAAAACGAAAAAAATAGATTATTTATTTTATTAGACGAAAACGATTTATTTATTAATGGTTGTGAATGCATTAGTAAGACATACAGAGGCGCAGTAGTTGTAGTACAAAAGCATGATTGCAAGCAGATTGTAGCAACAATTTTTACAAATCCTTGATTGCAGAAAAGTTTATAATTTTTCACTTCACGACCGCCATAATATATCAATTATTTCTACAAGATGTTTACATAAAACATTTCCCTATGCTCGGGAACCAGCAATACACAAAACAATAACGTGTAGGTCAACAGATATAAGCCCTGTAGCCTTCTAAAACTGCTTGAATATGAAAAGCTTGAAGGCCGGGTTCGGAACTTTGTATGAAAGTGCATCAATACTAATTGCATCAATACAAACTACAAAAAGTTAAAACTTGGTAATGTGGCAAAGAGGCATGTTTAAAAAAACATAAGCGAAAGAAATTTTCGAAAGTTACTTTATTGAACTGAATTGTCTTTTGTTGCAGACTGCAATGAAATAATTTTCAATTCAGAAAATACATAAGAAAAAAAAAGATGCGCAAAATGATTCTTTTTCATATTCAGTCTTGATTTCATTCATGTCGAAACACGAAACACGCTTCAAGTTCACAGTATGTCCCTTTGTGACACCCGAACAGACGATTGACATCAGCAGTTGCTAATAGCATTGCACGTGTAAACATATTTTTCTGTGTATTGACGAATTACATATTCATTGTATTTTGTTGGACTTGAGTTGCATCTTTGATTCCCTGTAGACTTCACGAATTTACATAAAAATATATAAATAACTGAAACAATTCAAAATGAAAGAATGATTCAATAATAGTTTAAAAATGTGAAATATATTATTTAATTATCTCTCATTATGAAAAAAATTGAGTTAATTCAACAATGAAAGATTGAATTCACCTTAGTTTCAAAGAAAATAAAGCTACGACTAGAGGCGGTGGGCAGGAATAAATGGAGACCGGAGAAAGGAGAGAGAGGAAGTGAGAACAAGCAATGAAACAATGAACTTTTATTGTTGTTCTTCATCTTGAAGTCACCATGAGGCCTTCAACAATGAGCTATGCTCATACCTCATAGTAAGTTCCAGACAGCCCCTAGCACTGGCTTGAGCGGAATTCATTGCTGGATGTCGAGCAAAGCTTCATCCATGTTTATCATGTCATGGATGCTGGATCGTCAACAAATATAAAATCAACTGGCATAGTTTTCTTACAATTGCTGTCATCATTTGCCCGACAAAAAGAACAACAGAAGACAAACACAACGTTAAACAACAACAGGGCACTCATCGAGTCAATATGCTTTTCGTATAAGTTTAAGCAGAGACATGTCCCTGGTTTAAGGCAGCAGCAATTGGATTTCTCCCGGTCGGTGAAATATTATTTAAAGGACTATAATTTATTCGTGAAAAACTTTTTACCTTCTGTTTACATCTCAGTTCTACTGTTTTTGGACATTACATATATTTACAGCTGCATTAGTTTTAAACAAAAAATATTTTTCAGTGCTGCAACGATTTTCCTCTAAAAATTAGAAAGAATATTTTTTGTTTTACCAGTAGCATTATCGGGTTATAGTGCGAATTTTCTTAGAATGTTATAGGTTTCTTTTTGCACATAGATTTTTTACCATATCGGGGATAAATCGACTTCAATCTGACGGGATCGGCATAAGGTTTAAACCCAAAATTGGAAATTATTCAGGTCATGCGAAATTTTCGACCAGAATTTAAGGTAAGAGACGAAAATGATGAACCAGACTTATCCATATTGATATATAAAAGCATACTGATTTCAATATAAACGAGTTTATTTCTATGTTTTGCCTGAATTTCTATGGTCAATTATTTTAGAACAAAATTGTCAGTCAACAGGGAATTAGACGCGAAATCTCTAGAAATTGCTAAAATGAACATGTATACCCGAAATATCATCCCAAAATTTTGCATGAAATTTCCCGTGCGTACTATAATTTATGTAGCAGGGATTCTGCTATGATAATGCCATGTTGTGACTGAAGATGCACAACACATTTTATTGCAAACTGGTGACGATGTGTTGTACACTGGCGACGATAACACAAAAAGAATTACCGACTCTTTTATTTATGGAACTGCTTCAATCAAGGTTTACGGTAACTGGTACTGCTATCTGTAGTATTATAGAGTAAACGATATGCTCTTTGTAATTTTTTTTTCATATTAACAGAGCATTTATACGGAAAACTAAACATCTTTACTTTAGACTTCAAAATGCAAGTCATGTCATATGCATAGTTATTGACAACACAGCACAGGAGTTTATACACCAACACATCTATAAATATGGTCATTTACTGAAAGTACTACACGTGTGTACAGTTGAAAATTGTTTATTAATTCAATCAGTCAACATTACAGCTGTGTCAAATATTAACAAGATAATAAAACAAGTATATTTGATCACCTGTACTAAATAGGAGACATCGATTTACATGTGTTTAAATGGTCCTTGGCTAAATAAAGTCAAATTTGTGTGTTTGTTTCCAAGAAAACGTTATCTATTTCAACAAACTTACAAAGGTTGCAAAATATGCACAGAATGTTTGTGCACTGAACTGAAGATTTGAATAAAATCAAGGCAACTAGATTTCATACTCAGTTCCAATCAAAGCACCCCTTAAAAATCAGAAAGCATGACCCTTTTTTTTTAGATGCTTTAAAAATGGCTTTAGTGTCCACCAAGTCATGATTTACATGTACATGGAGCTGTACTGGCACAAGTCTTGATTAGATATATCAGACATATAATAGCCAAGGACATACGAGCAAAATGTATAGCCTACGTTGTTAATTTCTTTCTAACAAATTTCTCTGGAGTACTCGCCATATTTTCCCTGTCATGCATCTCAGTAAACCACATAAGATATACAAAGGACAGCTATTTATTTAACATCAAGATACTTAAGGAGAGCATTTTTACATACATATTTATTGTTTATTTCTGACACATAAAATTTAAGATAGGTATGATACCCACTAAATGAACATATCAAATCTATTCAAAGTGATAAATTAATCGCTACCTATAACCTGGAGTACACACTCCGGTAAGTACCCTAGTAAAATTTACG
>MJUU01040187.1:11435-23396 GCA_002080025.1 Modiolus philippinarum
CCCCCCCCCCACCATAGTTTTTTGAAGTTTTTTTTCCATAACATGTCAATTGTATGTAAAAAATATAAATTCATTATCCTGCCATGGTATTCTGACCCCCATCATGGAATTTTTAACCCCTATCTGAATATTGTGAAGTTTGGCCAACCATGGTATTTTGACCCCCCATCATGGAATTTTGAACCCCCTTCTAAAGTATATATCTGACATCAAATATGTCATTTCTACAAAATTAACTGTAAAACACCATTAGGGGTTCAATATTCTATGGGGTTCAAAATACCATACAGGGGGGTTCACTTTTCCATGAGGGGGTTCAATATTCCATGGGTAAAAATTGACCCTGGGGTCAATTTTCCATGGGGTTCATAATACCATATGACACCGGAATAATTTCTTGCCCAGACTACATCTGGAATGGCAAAATCATGCCCAGACCACATTTAGACCAAAACCGGAATAAAATTTGTCCGACCAGACTGCTCCCAGACCTCACCCAGACCATAACCGGACATAATTTTTCCTACCCAGACTGTTTCCTGATTACTTCCAGACCAAACCCAGACAGTTTCTGGACCAATCCTGGAAAAAAAAGAATGGTAAGGGTTGTGTCCAGCTTATTTCTGTGTCAAGCTTCTTTTTGTGTCCATCTAATTATTGTGTCAAGCTCTAATTTACTGTGTCCACATTCACTTTAAACTACTTGTTCAAATTTCAGTGGTCGACATGCTGTGGTCATATGATGCTGCGCTTTGCGTAGCCCTTTATTGGGAATCCTTGTTAGCAACCATGCTTTTTGGATGAATTTTAGTCAAAACAATTTTTTTTCAAAGGCTATATTTCAAAACATTTTATTCCAGTATTGGTAAATTTCCTGAAACTCTCAAAGACAAACACTTTTTGTGGAATTCTTGTTAGCAACAATGCTTTTTGAATGAATTTTAGTGAAAAAAATATTGCCAATGGTCAGATTTAAAAAATTTTTGGTTCCAATTTTTGTCTCGCTTGCGACAAAAGTTGGGGAAAGCACGACATATGCGTACTTTAAGTATGACGGCGACGGACACGGAACCTTTACGAATTATTTCAAAAGTTGCCAAAAAGGACCAAATTGGGTGTTTTCATATATTTAGCTATCATTTGGATTTTAATTTGATGAGGTCTCTTTCAGTGTGCTTCTTAAGAAATTTCCAATCTGTAGTATGTCAACGGATTTCATGTGGCAAATTTCAAAAATATGAAAAATTGACATTGCCTTTCACCATCAGATTTGTTGATAAATCAAGTTTCATCTTCCTTGTTTTATTTCCAAGCTATTGGGGAGCTAAACAGGGCCAAAAATTTGAATGCGCCAATTACCTAAAACAGTATTTTTTCATCGGAATTTGACAGAATTTATTCTTAAGATTCTTCTTGTTTTGTTATATCTTTTACCATTTCAGAGCTATAAAGGGTCAAACAAGGCCAAAATTGTCATTGTTCAAGTAACCTAAATTTTAATTTTCGTAGAATTTCCATGGGATTTTTATACGACCGCGAAAATTTTGCGGTCGTATTATGGTATGGCGCTAGTGTCAGCGTCAGCATTGGCGTCTGTGGACAGCATAACTTTGGTTGTAGTTGACAGATTGTTATCAAGTTTTAGTACATTTGTATAATGTTTCTTGGCACATGCTGAAGCCCAGGTTTTAATTTTGCGTTTCCTGCCCCGCCTGTTTCAGAAATATAGGCAAAAAAGGGACCAAAAGGGGTTAAATTAGGTATTTTGGTGTCTGTGGACAGCAAAAGATGGAATGTTTTCAAATTTTAGTATGATGTTTCTTGGCACATTCTTGAGAACCGTTTTTTATGCCCCCAGATCGAGGATCGTGGGTGCATATTGTTTTTGTCCTGTCTGTCTGTCTGTTTGTCTGTGCATCCGAAACTTTAACCTTGGCTATAACTTTTTAACCATATAAGGTAGACTTTTGATACTTGGCAAGTGTATAGGTCTAGTCAAGAGGAACATAAATAGCAAAAAAAAATTAAGTCAGGTCAAAGGTCAAGGTGACAGAGTTTAAAAGGGGTGAAATTGGCTGTTTTCACATTTTGACTGGAGAATCCTCATTATTTATCCTATTGAGAAGGGTTTTTTTTTTATGTTATTGGTAATAAAATTGTGCAACTGGGGTATGTCGACAGATTTGAGGTAGCATTTACCGTTTTTGAGAAACAAGAGGCCCAAAGGGGGATAAATGGAAAAAAAATGAAGTTTTCAATTTTTCGTAGGATCTTGATGCAGTTTTTTTCTGTAAGTTTCTTACAGCATGTTTAAACAGATACTTTTAACAATTAAAACCATTTCAATAAACAAGATCGAGGCCAAAAGGGGCTCCATCTGTTTCAGAATAAAGGGGTTAAATTGGGTGTTTTTAAACAACTTTTGAGCTATGTAAGATAGACTTTTAACACTTGGTAAGTGTATAGGTCTTGTGAAGAGGAATATAAATATGCAAAAGAAATAGGTCAAAGGTCAAGGTCATAGTGGGTCAAAAAGGGTAAAATTGAGTAATTTCATATATTTTACTGTAGAATCTGGGGGCATATGTAGTTTTCACAAACACATCTTGTTTCCTTTAGTTTGTGGACCCACCCGTTTCAGAATTAGGGGCCAAAAAGGGTTAAATGGGGTGTTTTCACATATTTGACTGTAGAATGTTTAGTATTTATCAGAATTTGATGGCGTTTCTTTCAGTGTACTCCTAACAAAATTTCCAATCTGAAGTATGCCAACGGATTTCATGTGGCATATACTGTTCACGAGATGAATGGGGCCCAAAAAGGGGAAATTTCAAAATTGTTTATTTTTTAGCCGAGTTGCAATTTTTTGTTACGAAGTTGAACTTGGCTATTGGTTTGGTGTTGCGGGCGGGCGTCAAACATTGGTTTCCGGATAATAACTCAAAAAGTTTACATCCAATTGAAATGACACTTGGATATGTTGTTGGGTACCAGGAGGGGAGGAACCCTATTGATTTTGGAGGAAGTAGGTTAAAGGTCAAGGTCACGGTGACCAAAAATAGACTGAAAATTTGAGAAAAATTTGGTTTCCGGATGATAACTCAAAAAGTTTACACCAAATTGAAATGAAACATGGATATGTTGTTGGGTACCAAGAGGGGAGGAACCCTATTGATTTTGGAGGAAGTAGGTCAAAGGTCAAGGTCAGGGTGACCGAAAATAGACTAAAAATTTCAGGAAAATTTGGTTTCCGGATGATAACTCAAAAAGTTTACATCTAATTGAAATGAAACTTATGTTGTTGGATACCAGGAAGGGAGGAACCTTAATGATGTTGGAGAAAGTAGGTCAAAGGTCAAGATCACAGTTACCAAAAATAGGTTTCTGGATGATAACTCAAAAAGTCTACATCCAATTGAAATGAAACTTGGATATGTTGTTGGATACTAGAAGGGGAGGGACCCTTTTGATTTTGGAGGAAGTTAGTTAAAGGTCTATGTCAGTGAAAGTCTGAAGACTGAAAACAGATTTATATATTGAAATGTCGAGACATGAAACTAGAAAATAGACCTTCTTGAATTCTTAGAATTTTGGATATGAGGTAGGAAAGAAAATAAATAGACAATTTTAGAAATATTTGGGTCTTCACATTAACTTGGTCACATAATATTTGCAACTTGGTGCCATTTAGATTTTTTGCAATGGATTCCTTATGACAAATTAACATAGCCTTGCACCATCAGATTTTGTATAGCTTGTATCCTTCTTAGCTACGAGGGACCCAAACGGGACCAAAATTGCAAACATGCAGATAACTAAAATTTTTATTTTTCATCTGATTTCAATGGGATTTTTTTCTTTAGATTCCTCTCATTGTAGGCTTTCAGTAATATGTCAACATATTTGGCACAGCTCTTACTGTTTCCTAGCTACCTGGGGTCAAAGGGGCCAAAATTGCAATTTTTAGAAATATGTGAAATCTTTATTTTACATCCAGATTTTGATGGGATTTTTTTGCTTTGGATTATTCTGATTGCAAGCTTTCAGTACTGTATTCCAACAGATTTGACATAGCTTTTACAGTTTCCATACTCTAACGGGTCTAAGGGGCCAAAATTGCAATTATCAGAAATATGTGAAATCTTTATTTTTCATAATATTTTGATGGGATTTTTTTCTTTGGATTCCTCTCATTGTAAGCTTTCAGAATATATGGCAACGTTTTTGGCGTAGCTATTTATCATTTCCGAGCTATAAGGGTTAAAAGGGCCAAAATTGCAGTTATTAGAAATATATGAAATCTTTATTTTTCATCAGATTTTGATGGGATTTTTTTCTTTGGATTATTCTAATTGTAAGCTTGCAGTAGTATGGCAATAGATACAGTTTCCAAGCTATAAGGGGTCAAAGGGGCCAAATTGCAATATTTCAAAATATGTGCAATCTGTATTTTTCATTGGATTTCAATCCGAGTTTTTTCCTTTGATTTCTGTAGATGTAGCTGCGTTTTAGTTGGTAGTTTATAGATTTTGCTTAGCTCTTCGGATATCCTATAAATAAGGGATTAAAAGGGCTAATTCTTATTTTCACCAGTTTGTGACCAGTTAATTAATGTGTCCATGTCCTTACTGTGTCCAGCAAATTACTGTGTCCACATTCATTTTAGTTTACACTTGTTCAAATTTCAGTGGTCGACATCAGCTGTGGTCGTATCATGGTGCGCTCTGAGCGTAGCCGTTTATTTCTTTCGTTTCTCTGATGTTAGCTTTTAGTTGATAATAACAGATTTTGCCTAGCTCTTACAGATTCTGAGGTTTGGGATCAAAGGGTTAAGTTTTATTTTCCTTAGTTTGTCAATACTGTGTCAAGCTTCTTACTGTGTCCGTTAAATTACTGTGTCAAGCTTATCGACAGGTTCACAATCATTTTAATTACACTGTATGAATTCCAGTAGTCGACATGCTGCGGTATAATGCAGTGCTTTGGGTAGCCCTTTATTTTAATATGTGATATCTTTTGTTCTCGTACCGTGTCTGACCTAAATTTGCAGTTGTTTTAATAACTTAACTCTTACCGTTTCCGATAAACAAGGGATCAGAAGTGCTGATTTTTATTTTCCCTAGTTTGTTACCAGCTATTTAATTTCAAGCTCCTTATTGTGTCCATCAAATTACCCTGTCAAGCATTTTACCATGTTCACATTCTTGTTGAATTACACTTGGTCAAATTTCAGTGGTCGTATCATGCTGTGCTCGGCGTAGCCCTTTATTTTTTATATATAGAAGCATGGTACTATACAACAAAAGTGTCTGTCAAGTCCAAATCTCAACCAAGAGGGTTGCTAGTGGGTAAAAATTATTTTACCATTGAAGCTTAGGGAAAACATACCCAAACATCTGAGAGTATTTGGCCAATTTAAAACAAAGCATAGGCATAATAGTCCTGATACTGCCCTTCAACTTCAAGGGGACATTAGGTCTGCACTCCACCAAAAACATCTGCCAGTTGGGAACATACCATGTAACATCAAGGTCTATTAACATACTTGAAAATGAGATTCTTTTGGATTATTCTGACCGTCTTGGTCAGTCATGGTCACGGGGAGCAGTACAGGCTCTTGAGAGTCTCTTGTTTAGCTCACCTGGCTAAAGCAAAGTTCATCTTATGCCACCACCTACTTGCCTGTTTGTTGTAAACTGAGTTCAGTTAAACCAAACTTGTTAACAATAGACCTTGTCAGGGCCCCTTAAAATATGACTTTGCAAGTCTGCATTTCAACCAATATGGCTGTCAGTGAGTAATTTAGTTGAGCAATGTTCCCTATGGGCAAAAACGTTTTACCATTTGGCCAGTTGGAACCAATTTGGTCACAACTGTCCGAAGTTGGCTTCCATTGACAGGCATTAGGCCACATCACATCCAAGATGACCCCTAACGGGGAACTTTGTTTAACAATGGAACCTATGGATCCTATGGAAACATGCATTCAAAGAATTTTTTTCTTTGAAACGATTTGGCCAGTTGTAACTGAATATTGTCTCAATTGTCCTTTGTTTTCCCCTTTGAAAGATGTGTCTGGCATGTTCACATCACCCAGTCAGCAGAAAACAGTTTAGAACGGTTTTCAGAAGCAACAAAGCCAATTGGAACTGCAAATGTGGCAACAGAAGTGTATATAAGGTCCTCTTTAAAAAATATGTCCAAGATTGCCACCAACAGGGAATTTGATAAGTTAAACATTGTTCTCTATGGGGAAAACAATTATTCAAAGATCTTCTCCTTTGGAACTTAGTATACAATATATTTTCTTTAATTTTCATAACAAAATACGAGGCTAAAAAAATTTTTTTGTCAACAACTGTAATTTATTTCAAAGATTAAATTGAATCCTGAATCAATATTGCAGGTGTAAATCAAAGTGTAAAATGACAATTGTGGACACAGTACAAATGTGGACACAATACAAGTATGGACACAATAATATACCTGCCCTTTTTCCACAAAATATTCAATGACGAGTTATCTCCCTTTCAAAATTTTGGACAGCAACGATTTTACTTCATTCATATCTTCAATAGGTGTACTACATCTGTGCAAAAATTTTATCAAAATCCAAGGTGCCATTTAGGAGAACTTGTGCTGACAAGGTTCTTTCCCCCCCCCTTTTTGCCAGAAAATATCCAAAGTCGAATCATCTCTCCTTCAAAATTTCAGACAGCAACCATATTTCTTCATGCACTTCTTCAGATGGTGTTCTACAACTGTGCAATGTTCACAAAAATGCAAGCAGCCGTTTAGGAGAACATGCACTGTCAAAGTACATGGACAGATGGACAGACAGGGTTATTCCTGTATACCCCCAAAACTTTGTTTGCAAAGGAGGGGGGTAAGGGGTTAAAAATCATATTTTTTTTAATTTTCAGTCTATAGAATATGTCTGTAAGTACAAGAAAATTTGATTGTATTAATTAAAGAATTTCAAAACTAGTGAGTCTTGGACGTTTTCAGGAAATTAACCAAAGTTGGTACCAGAATAAATTCTGAAAGCTTATTTCTTATCTAAAGACTAATATATGCAACAATTCTACATTGAATTAAATTTCCAAAGTTCCAATTTGTTTAAGCATTGGTAACAAAATATGGACCAAAAAACCAAAATTTAGCCAAATTCATTGATGTGGAAAATATAGGTCAAGGTGACTTCATTCTGGTATGGATATTGGTTTACTGCTGAAGTTGTAACCACTTACAAACCATCATATTTCTATGGCATGTAGGTGCTGAGATATAGTACAAAAAAGCTACAAGTCCAACTAATGGCAAAATACAGAAAAATTGGAATTTTTTTTCAAAAATAAACTTGGGATTCAATACTGAAGTTGCATTGAATAATGTGTCAAAATTTAATTGACATTGAGTAAGATTTAGGAAATTTATTGAAGTTCAAAAAAAGTTTAAACATAGGGGTAAACCAAATGTTGATGCTGACGCCAAATCACTTGTTGTTATGTCTCTCCTTCTTGACATTCCCCAGAGGCAAACAAAAAAAACTAGATTTGACTATGATTGTCTCTTCTTTACGGGGGCAATATACATTGTATAGTGATCATATGGTTTCTGTTTGTTATTCTGTCCGTCTTTTGAGTACATTCCTTGTTTCAGCAACTCATTGGCTGATCCAAGGGTTGGAACCCCACACTTTTCTGGATTTTTTTTTTAATTTCATGCAGAATTTAGATAAAAACGATAGAAAAAGTGTGCAAAGCTTACTAGTTATATACCTCTGCTCCCCCATTGATTCCAGAAATTAAAAAGAGAAGTCGCATAGCTAAAATCAATTATTATATAGATTGCTGTGAAAGATTGAAATTTCTCAGTGAAATAAAAGTGATAATTAACTGTGAAATTATTTTCCATAATTTCACTCTAGGAAGTGACGTCGCAATAGGCGTTGTCATCGTCGTTGTTAAGTAAACGTCTCAGCGGATTAATATTGAAAACGTAGTTCATGCAATGAATCTTAAAATAAACCACCAAATATATTACAGAATAAGATCTATATAATAAAAACAATAACTAATCCTATATTCTGATTATCGAAAATATTTAACTCATGATCGAAAACGTGCATTCGTGAATTACTGCGTTATTCGATCATTCGTTGAATATTTTGCGATAATCAGAATCTCGGATTAGTTATAGTATAAATATTACTAAGTGATCACACAAAATAGAGCAATATCCACTGAACAAAATTTGAAATTGTCAGTGAATTTCACCATGTGATTCTGTTCATATTTTTGAAGAAGTTCAATTTATAATAATCAATATTTTGCTAAAAATTTTATTTACTTCCAATAAACAAATGTAAAAAAGGAATATATCAAAGCTGCATAAGTAATTTGCAGCTTTTAAATTTTTGTTTGTACCATTTGCATACACTAATAATACAATTACTAACCATGTATGTTCACTTGGTAACATGAAATGATGAGATCTGAGTAAACTTTCAAGCTGTAGATCTATGAGCCATAGTTTTTATGATGTACAGGAAATGGTCCAGGGTCTGGACTGTTGCATGTAGGCATGCAACATTAAAGTAGTAAGGAGGATTAAGAAATAACATAATTATATCCACATTGAATTATTGTCTATACAGCTTCAGTCTACAAAGTCCTGTGTGAAAGGGTCTTATTGAATAAGGTTATACCAAATTTTTAATACATATATATCATTATTGTGTGAATTCAAAAATGTATATTTTTTCAGAATTGTTCCAAGAACATTTGCAATCATTGCCTTAGTTCTTAATGTTATCTTTTTATTTCCGTGCATTGTAGCTGTCTCACGTCCTAGTTTTGTCTTTGTTTTATCTGTTACCGTTTTTGCCATGTCTTTGGACTTCGATTTTTGTAGGCATCGCTTCCCTTGTTCCTTCGGTATTCTACTGCCGTTGTTTAAGCAGAAAAGTAGAGCGGTTTTGAAAATTCTATATTTTTGTCATAAATTTTCTAAGTCCAACTTTCCATTCAGATTCCATGTGAAATATTTTCTAAGTCCCCTTTCCATCTCGTTTCCATGTGAAAAATATTCTAAGTCCTACTTTCCATCATATTTCCATGTGAAAAATTTTCTAAGTCCTGAACCAGACTTTTTTCCATCTCGTACATGGAAAATAACATGGAAATTTTCAGATGGAAAAAAATTCCATGTAGTTTTTAGAAGTTCCATGTCATTTCCATGTCATTGAGATGGAATCCATGTCATTTCCATGACATCGACATGGAATTCCATGTGTTTTCCATGGAAATCATAAACTGAGATGGAATATCTAGAGACTTGGCCATTTGAAATCGCACTTAATGACAATAGTCCTGAAAAAGGCGACTTAAAAAAGGTGTGTTCTTGCAGTCAAAATCTTATCCCGCAATGGGGAACATACCTATGGGAAATACATTCAAAGGCCTTCTACTCTAACACCAATGTAATTTAATTTGATCATAAAAGTGCTTGACTCTTATCCTTTTATGTTCCTACCTCCTTCCAAATGGCTGCAAGTAGGAACATAGTTTAACATAGGACCCAGTGGGAAATGAATCCAAAGATCTCCTCTAAACCAACTTGAACAATTTTAATTAAATTTGATAATGAAAGACTTGGGTTGGCCCTGTCAAAGTTTGGAATTTTCAGTTCCAACAGTTTTAACATTAGACTATCTTTTTATGTCCCAGTGAATCGAAGATTTGGGGGCATATATTTTTTAGTTTGTCTGTCTGTTTGTCCGCAAAAAACTTTTAACGTTGGGTATATCTTTTGAATGATAAGTGATAAGGCTTCCATTATTTGCATGTGTATTCCTTGAGGTAAGACCTTTCAAGCAATACCAGAATGTTTGAACTCTTGACCTCAATCTTGGCATGTGATTTTTCGAAAAAAAAAAAACAACAAAAAACTTGAACATAGGGTATACTTTTTGAATGGTGAGAGATATGGCTTTCATATTTTGCATGTGCGTTCCCTGCGGTAAGACCTTTTAATTGGTACCAGAATATTTGACCTTGTGACCATGATCTTAACATGTGACTTTTCTGTTAAAATTTCAACACAAATGTGAAATTATATTTATTATATTACACTCATCTTTGAGAAAACGTTTCTTGTTATCTTCGGACTTCGTATCGAAAAAAAACTCTGGTGTATTATTCAAGCTTAGTATCTTCATTTAAAACTTGAACATATTTTATTGCCTTAGAATGGTAGGAGACACTCTTTTTTACTTCACAAAAATTGTGAATTTTGAATGATAACATATAAATGACTCTTGTGACTTAATGGGTTTACTCTATAATTCTCATTATTTTTCAGTGTCTTAAGACATTTATTAATATATTTATAAATAACTTGGAAATGTTACTTAGAATATTTACCGGCATTATACTTTCTGATGCAATCTCCTTTTCTGTTCTGTTGTATTCTGTATATATTCCTCCAGTCGTTATGGAGAGCCAGTATTGATAAGACGTGCATATGACAATAATTGTTTTTTAAAAATGCTTGAATAGATGGGGGCATTTGAGTGACTTCTGTTTGCATCTATTCATCACTTGTTGCGATTTAACTAATTTCAATTAATACCAGACTTTATTATAAATATTCATTTATAAAACGCACATAAACTACTGTTCATGCTTTATGTTTCCTCTTAACTTCTACTAGGGGGGCCTTAGTATTTCACAAAATGCATTTTGTTCTCGGATAATAAAAAGGCCATTCTCCAGGTGAACGATGCAGGCTCTTGAGAGCCTTTTAAGAGCTTATTTTTTATCATGAGATTTGATGCTGTTGTGGATTTGCTGCATATAGTCTGTAATGCGCAATAAGCTTTCGAATTTTTGATTCCCATTTCAACCTTTATGAATTTTCTTAAAATGTAATTGTCCGGCCATCGAGGAAAGTCAAGGGAAGGGAGACATAGGCATGAAAAGTTTTACAGCCATGGCACTAACTTATAGACGATACATTATCACCTTGGTTATATTTCAATTGCTATTCCTTAATCAATTTTAAAAATTGCTACCATCTGTTTTTCCAATCATACAGTTTTACAACTCCGTAGTTGCTATCAAACTGTAAAATTGGTTCAACAATTTGAAAATTTGATACTCACCTCTGGATATCTTCTAAAACTTTATTGTGGATGTACTTAAGAAAACTGCCTTTGTAATGAATAATTTTTTTTTCTTAGGAAGGGGAAATTCTTAATTTTACTTTTGGAAATATTTCTAAATCCTTTTTTTATTATCTTTAATACAAACTCAAATTTAATCTTATAATGCTATTTCTGGCACATTTTTTTATGTTTGTATCTGAATTTTTATTATGAAGATTATTTTTTGGAGGAAAAAGTGAAAGTACTAATTTCTTTAGGGGAAATAATTATATAACATTTATGATCTCCCTTGTTATTTTATTCATTTTTCCATTTTTTTAACAGAAAAACAATGCAAATGAATAACCATTATATTTTAAAATATACCATAGGTAAAAAAAATTATCGGAAATTAGAAATTTTGCTTTTAAACTATCAATTTAGCATTTTTTTAACCTTTTGTTTGCAGTTCTTGAAAAAAAAATTGCCCAATGTAATAAACTATTTATATAACCACAAATAACTCAAACTGTTTTCACACACTTAGCATTAAGACAGAAGATTTCCTGTGGTAAGAATCATCTATTCATATTTTGGCGTTCTTGTTCATTTTTGTGTCACCTGCACCTACTGCAGGATCGACACATAGGGATCACTATCCGTCGTTTTGCGTCCGTCTGTCTGTCCGTCTGTATGGCTAAAAAAATCCGCATCTCCTCCTAAACCGCTTGGCACTTTTCAACCAAACTTGCAGGAATGCTTCAGTATATGTTGAACCATGCACCATGCATTTTGTTTTTCTTTAATTTTGT
>MJUU01040188.1:3265-14512 GCA_002080025.1 Modiolus philippinarum
AAAAAAAAACGTCAACCCATCCTGCCTATCTTTTGGATGACATACAAAAACTTTTCAGTTTCTGTTTTGGTTTGTGTGTATTCTCACTTGTTATTTATTTCATGTATAGAGTAGAGTAGAGTAGACATATAATATGGAACTTTGGATTTTTATTTAGCGACTGCTCCAGCGAGACCCATCAATCACTGGGCAAAATGGGTAGGGACTGGAAATTTCCAAGCCAATCTCCTGTCTTGTACACCATTCAAATGGAGTAATATTTTGGCAGCGGTTTTCCAATTTTTAGATTCGAGTTACACCGACGAGATGTAAATTCATCGAAATGGGGCCTTATCTGCAACAGTGAAATTCAAATGTAGTGTTGCGTGTCACTCAAATTGTAATGGTCAAACTCCTCAGTGGAAATATGTTCTCAATAGTATCAAATCCTGAAACTCTAACTCAGTTGGTCTTTGATTTCAGACTCGTATAATTTATTTTTCAAGACCTGTATAAGAAAAAGAAGGGAAACGGGGAATGTGTCAAAGAGACAACGACCCTAAGGGGAGCAATAACAACTCAAAGCCACCATAAGATCTTCAATGAACGGTGAGGAAATCCCACACCCAACGGTAGGTCGGAGTTGGCCCCTAAATAAAAGAGTAATCAAGTTCAGCGAAACAAGCATCCTCCCAGACTCCGATAGACATAAAGTGAACTAACTAGAAAACAGACAAGACACACAAAGGCTTAATAAATTTCCTGACTTAGAACAGGCGCAAACCTGCTGCGGCGGGGTTAAACTAGTTTTATTGGGCCCAAACCTTCCCCCTATAGCCAATGTGATAAATAAAAAAACGATCGTAACAACAGTAAAATTCTGTTGGCAACAGGACTGAGTTAACTGTGAAAAATGAAACTGAAAGAACTAAATATACGGACATAAACATGAAATCACAAGAGACTACTAGCAGTTAACTGACATGCCAGCTCCAGACCCATTACCAACTGACAAATTAAGTTATGTACCCTCAGTATACAGCTTCCATCAAGATCCCTTCCTGTGAGGAGTTTAGCATAATGATTTCATGTATATACCGGAATACATAACCCGTTTCCATGCAATACTGATTTTAGAAATTTAGAATGTGTTTAGTTAAAATGTATAAGCATATTTACATGCTTATCCTGAAGATTAGATAAGACTTCCAAGCTTGTCTTTGTTTTTAGACGTTATTACTAACAAGACCAATATTTGAAAAAAAAAACCTGTGTTAATAATCTTGAATACAAATGATCAACCGTTCATCAAATACTAGTATATTTAGTCATTGAATAGATTTATGAGGATAATTAGGTAAATATCTTAGTACATGTTGTTTCATAATTTTTGTTGTTTATACTTGTATATATATATGCCACAGATATCCAGCAATTTCAGATAGCATTTGTCCCTGACAGTGTAGTATTGGTTTTAAATTAATGTCATTTCGATTATGTGATATTGATTGCTTTGGACATTAAAGGTGATGATTCCAATATTAAAAGTTTCATGCCACTCCGAAATTATTTTTTCATATATATGGTCTATGATTGAGAACTATTCTTGTCCTGTCGTATCTATCCAATTAAGCATCTGAACCCTGTCTATAAACTCTGAAAAATTAGTAAGAGCATACGTTAAATCATAAAGAGGTATATTAAACCTTTCCTTTATATATAGACGCCTTTGGACGCCTTTAGCCACCTCCTTTTCAGGCCTATAGGCGGGTGCTGTATAAGGCTCTAGGATGAGGATATGGGCTAATTGAACAAAATATGACTTTGGCTAAAACAATGAGTGTTTTTGGAGCCCGGCTGTGGACCAAAAAGATATGTCGGAGGGAACGTCCCCCAGAGGGGGATGTTCCCTCTCTGTCCTGGGGGTTCGAAGGAGTGCAACCTCCCTCGCCGGAAAGCAAGTTTTTTGGGCCATATATCCTCGCTAGATGGCCTAGCCTATAGCTCAAAAGGTGGATTTTTGGATTTTGGTGAGTTGCTGACTGTAGTATGCACTGAAGATTTTTTAAACATTTTGAAACCTGAATTTAGAGGACAAACATTGTCAAGAAATGCATTTTTGGTCCCTTTGAGGCCCCTGTTGTCTCCATGACAACAAGGAACCAGGTTGTGAAAGCATTTTTCTACAGACATTAGGCCAGTGTGTACTTTCACCAAGTATGAACCTTCTGGGTTGAATTTCAAAGACACTAGGACATTTTGATTTTCTTGCTCAATTCAGAATGGTAAAAAATTGATTTTTCAGCAAAGTCTCAGAACAACGGCAGTAGAATACCGAAGGAACAAAGCACAAGATTACACAAATCAAAGTCCAGAGACAAGGCAAAAGCAAGAACACCAAAAGACGGAAGACCAAAGACATCACATGCCAACAAAACACATGAACGTTACATATACAACACAAAAACTAAAGCACTAACAGTGTGAACTCTCAATAAACAAGAGTGACATCAGGTGCCCCGGAAGGGTAAGCATGTCCTGCTCTGCACACAGCACCCGTCACACGGTCAGTGATGTATATGTTTTGAAAGATCTGTTAGGTAACTGATTGGTTATTGTCATTTTCTAACCCTTAGACAAAACCAACTAAAACCATGGTACTTGTAACTTCTCTAACCCTCAAACAGAACCAAGGTGAAATTTTGAAAAGCTTTTATAATCATTTTAGTATTCAAACGTGCACAAGGACAGATCGGTATTACAGACATCACTTACGAAGACAAAACTAAAATTTAACAAGACAACACAAAAAACTAAAGCACTGACAGTATGAACTCCCATAAAAAGCGAGAGCGACATCAGGTGGTCCGGAAGGGTAAGCAAAGGAGGGATTAATATGCACAAAAAATGTCTGGTCAAAAGTCAGGGTCACAGAAATTTAGAAAGGGTGAGTTGGTTTTTTACGTACCGATATTTGATTGTAGGATATTATTTTTATTATTTATCGGGGTCAATGGGGGTTCTCTTTTTCGAGATCCAGCCAGTATTTTTCAACTTTCCAATTTCACGGTCGGAATAAATATTTTACAAAAAACTCTCCATTCCTCTTTTTTCAGCCCTTCAATGCCAACAACCGTTTTCATTTTCATTGGCACTTTTTGTGTTCATTCAGTTTCCATTTCACTTAAAAAAGAGTAAGGGCATACAAATTTCAGAAAAAGGCCAAACAGGGGGTTAAAATTGATGTTATCTTATACCTGTATTTGGCTGTTTGTTATGCTGAGAAGGGGTTTCTATATTTTATTGCACATAATAAAATTGTGCAGCTGCACTACATGTACATTTTTGATGAAGAATTTGAGGTTATAAAACATCTTGTGTTCAAAATTGACACAAAGATAGTTTTGATGTGCCTTTTGAAAAGTTTATGTAATGAAAAAAAAGAGTCCTTTTAAGAATATTTTTTTATTCATCCCTTATGATTTGGATAGAAGATTGGGGAAGTTTCAATTTAATTAATGTGTGTCGATTAAAAATGTGAATTGTTGACTTCGATTTGACTATATTTTCTGTGTAATTATCTAAATTTATGTAAATTCTAAAACCTAAGGATTAACTCCCTCCATCGTAGTTTTGTCCTTAGCTATATTTGATATAACTGATTATTCGGATTTCGTTTGGTTTATACATTTTAAACATTTCTTGAAATTATGGATTTCCTTTGTTTGGGTTCTAGTGCTGCTGATGAGGAATTAATTTCCGAAACGGCCATACAGCTTATTAAAATTATTGCAGTTGGAGTTAACATATGTGTTATGGTCTCATGTTCATTTACTCCATATCCTGTCGTAAAATATGAAGAATAATCTTTAATTAAAATAAATCGAATGGTACAGATGAAGTTTGAATAACCAGAAACTGCATCGTACATTGTATTTTAGGGCGCATTGAATGTTGCTGGGAAAATGTTATATAAATAATGCAATTGTCTGCATATGCATAGTTATTTTGATCGAGTTTTATATTGTCTAGGTTTCAGTACATATTGTTTTAAAAAGTTTTTCTTACTTTTGAATTTGTATTTTATGTTTTACATTACATATGGTGTACAAGCTGTATTTGTGAAAGAAAAAATGAGTAAAGGAGTACTACCGAGATACATACAAACATGAAAACTGTACAATGTTGAATACAAGATGGAACTGGGCCATCGAAATTTGACCTTACATGCAAGTCACGAATAATTCAGAAAACCAATGGCCAAATACATGGCCGCATCGCGACCCCCACTCCGAAAAAAACAAGTGAAAGGTGCTCCATGCCTGGGCTCGATATGGCATTTTACATGATCCTTATCTATCATGTCTATGATCCTTCAGTTACTTACTACAAAAAGTAGGCCATGGGCTGAAATCACTTTCCGTGCACCCCCCATCCCCACTTCCCCTCTAGACCGATTTTTTTCAGTCCTCCTATATCCCCTCTTCAAAATAAAACATGCTAACACGAATATAACCTGCACACATGCACATTATAAGGCAACTTTTATAGTACACCACGAACAACTCTTGTATTTTCGTTTTAACCTAAGTTTCATCTTTTAAGCTCCATAATTATTTAATGATAAGAAATATGTACTGAAATTTGGTACCAAATTAAAGCTAATTTTATATCCTTTGCAATGAACTCCAGTTTGGGCACTTTACACCATTTTTATGACCTGGGGATACAAAAAATGTACCCCTCCCCCTACAAAAAATAGCGAAAATGACAATTTTAATCTGTCAATTCCTTTCAGATAAACAACCCTCGTCATTTGATCTAGGTTTTATGCCTAACTTATGTCACTCTTGGTTTTTATGGGAGTTCACACTGTCAGTGCTTTAGTTTTCAGTGTTGTCTTGTTAAATTTTAGTTTTGTCTTCGTCAGTAATGTTTGTGGTACGGATTTGTCCTTGTCCATGTTTGAATACTTAAGTGATTACAAAGGCTTTTCAAAATTTCACCTTGGTACTGTTTGAGGGTTAGAGAAGTAACACGTACCATGGCTCTCAATTGGTTTTGTCCTCAGGGTTAGAAAATGACAATAACCAACCAGTAACCTAACAGATCTTACAAAACATATGCCTCACTGGCCGTGTGACGGGTGCTGTGTTGCAGAGCAGGACATGCTTACCCTTCCGGAGCATCTGATGTCACTCTTGTTTTTTGAGAGTTCACACTGTTAGTGCTTTAGTTTTTTGTGTCGTATATGTAATGTTTGTGTGTTTTGTGGTCATGTGGTGTCTTTGGTCTTCCGTCTTTTTGGTGTTCTTGCTTTTGCCTTATCTCTGGACTTTGATTTGTGTAATTTTGTGCTTTGGTCTTCCGTCTTTTGGTGTTCTTGCTTTTGCCTTATCTCTGGACTTTGATTTGTGTAATCTTGTGCTTTGTTCCTTCGGTATTCTACTGCCGTTGTTTTGTGATACAATGTTGGAAAATAAAACCATTAAAGTCCATGAATTTTTGATTTTCGGTATAAAATTTTTGAAAAATGGGAATTTTCGGAATTTTTGATTTTTCACTATTTCGACTTTCTGACTTTATGGTCGTAAAAATCTGAATATATATTTAATAATTGCCGATGTAATAATGATTTATGATATGTTAGCAACAAATCGTGTGCAAACATTTTAGTTTAAGACGTACTGTGGGTTCAGAAATATCAAAATTAGCACCCCTCCCCCTAAAAATTAAGGGAAAATATGAAATATTCAGGCTCTAAATGATCAAAGAATAATGTTTCATTGGAATTCAAGTGTTAATTTCAATAAAGCTGACATGCAAAAGATCATTTAAGTAGATTTAATTTTTTTACGAGGTCCCTTTTTGACTCTTTTGCTCGAAATTGTATGCAAAATGGGAATTTTCCGTTTTTCAGAATTTCTGCTGTTTTGACTTTGAGATGCAAATACTTCATGAAATTGATATATAACTTGAAAATGCTGATTAGATATCCTTTCATTATATCTAAGCCATAAGAAAATATGTTTTTAAACATTTTTAGAATAACTACAGTCTCATAAATTACAAACATATAACCCCTTACCACAAATATTCAACACAATTTATTTCATTTTATTCAGCTTGAAAAGCTTAAACATTGTATAAAGGTCCAATAACATATCATTTCAAATACCAAAATACACAGAGACTCCCATATATCACAAATAAGATCATGTGTGTGATTTATGGGCAGTTATACAGCAATTACACTTTGAATTTTGTAAAATTCCGAAATGCTGAAAATCCCATTTTTCACGAAAATCGCCCAAAATATACAATTCTACTCATATTTTGGCGTTAAAATTGCATATTGCGATATATATAACGCATTTAAAGAAAGTTAAACACTAGAAAAAAGAAGGGAAACGGGGAATGTGTCAAAGAGACAACGATCAGTATATTTTGTTCATAAAAATGTACAGACATACATATTCTGGGGATTTTGAAGCATCATTTTCCTGGGGTAGGGGTAAAATTTTCGGTATTTAGAGTCATATTCAACACTCCTTGTTCTTCTAAACATTATTTTTATATAACTTATATATCGGTTAGTACAATGAATTGGCATATCTGCATATAAATCCTCCAGTTTTGCCACATATAACTATTTAAAAGTGAATTTTGGACAAAACTGAAATGCTGAAAATTCCCATTTTTCATCAGTTTGGTCCAAATATTTAGTTTAAGTCAACAAATGGCTGTTAAAATACCGAATCATGATGTAATTCATGCAACATTGTCATATTTAACACACATTTTGCGTGTTCTAGTTATTCTCATGCGAACTTAGACAAAAAATTGACAATGTTAGGGAAAATTTTCTTGGGGTAGGGGTAAGATTCTCTGTATTCAGAGTCACATTAAACACCCCTTGATATTCTTAACACTGTTTTAAGACAACTCATGTATTGCTAAGAACACCTAATTTGCATATCTGCAGATATATCTTCCAGATTTGCCATATATAACGGATTAACAGTGAACTTTGGCCAAATCTGAAATATTGAAAAATCCTATTTTTCACCAATTTCGGGCACAATGAATTAGCATATCTACATATAGATCCTCCAGTTTTGCCACATATAACTATTTAAAAGTGAATTTTGGACAAAACTGAAATGCTGAAAATTCCCATTTTTCATCAGTTTGGGCCAAATATTTAGTTTACAGATGGCTGTTATATTACCAAATTGTGATGTAATTCATGCAACATTGTCATATTCAACACACATTTTGCGTGTTTGAGTTAATTTGTTGCGAACATAGACAAAAAATTGACAATTTTAAGGAAAATTTGTTGAGGTAGGGGTAAGATTTTCGGTATTTTGAGTCACATCAAACACTTCTTGTTTTTCTTAACAATGTTTTCAGACAACCAATGTATCGCTTAGAACAATTAATTGGCATATCTGCAGATATATCCTCCAGATTTGGCATATATAACGATTTAACAGTGAAATTTGGGCAAATCTGAAATGTTGAAAATTCCCATTTTTCTTCAATCTTAGACAAAATATTGAGTTTAAGTCAACAAATGGCTGTTAAAATACGAAATCATGGTATAATTTATGAAACACTGTCATATACAACACACATTTTGCGTGTTGTGGTTATTTTTATGCTAACATAGACAAAAAATTGACAATTTTACAGTAAATTTGTTGGGGTAGGGGTAAGTTTTATTGATGTATGATGTTTAAATTACATAAGAATGGTCATTATTTGTAATTTTTGTAAAGCACACATAATAAACTTTCATTTGATACCTACTTTAAATGATATTTGTTTACTATAAAGTAATATTGGGCAAAAGAATGACAAAACTTAGTCAAAATCGGAATTATTCACAGATCCATTTATTTGGTCAATTTGAAAATAAATTTTAGTCATTAAAATATGTTAACATTATGTTAACATGTTTTATATTCAAGAAAATAGATTGAAAAACTAAAAACAATTTTCAGAATTGGGAAACGAGATGCAGTTCGGGTTCTTTAGACCATCAAACTAACGCAATTTCAATGAAAATATCTAAATTTTCCTCAATATTTCATAGGGGTAGGGGTACGTTTAATGGCGCTATAGAACGTATTGGACATAGAAATTGTAAAAATTTGGGTTCTTTATAAAGCTTATATAATAAGCAATAATTTGATGCATCGTTTTTATAACTAGGAAGCATTTGGTTAACATTTTGAAGCAACTGAAAGAACAACTTGATCGAAAAACGAAATTTTCCTAAATTTCGGTAGGTGGGTCTAAAAATGAGCCCTATTCCACCAGTGCGTGCAGGTAATGCTCGTGTTAACATGTTTTATTTTGAAGATTTGATGTATGCGGGTTTTAAAAACTAGGTGGGGTAGGAAAGTGGGGGGTGCACGGGGGGTTATTCCAGCCCATGGACTAAAGGAAATGAGAATGAATATTGATGGCATGTTTGAGGGCAATTTACATATATTCTGCTTTATAATGTGAGTGTCAAGGTTTAAACAGAGGCTTGGTACAAGTGGCACTGGTAACAGAAAATCATTCCCAAAGTCAAGTGCAGCCCTTGGTTTACCTTTGGTAGAAGTTTTAAAAGAGTTGATATGTTTATATTCAAGTATTATATGCACTGAAGAGACATTAGCTGTCGAAATGCGCATATGCAGAAAATAAATTCACAGTAACTTCGGTATTTAGTTTTTTGGGAGACACTTCTTGTTTGACGAGCTCAGTATTTTCACGAATGAATTTATATCCCACGTGTGTCTCAATTCTACATTGAGAACAGTGCATTGAAAGTATAATAAATATTAAGCATGGATTGTGTGGATGCCTATCTTCATTTCCAGTCGCTTCAACGTCCTCTTCCGAGTTGCTGTTGCAGTCTGACACGTATGGTTCAACCTGGAATGAATGGATCGTGGTCTGGGTATGATGCTCTTTAACATCGCCAATTTCATCTTCTGGAGTTTCAACTGCTTCGTCGTCGTCAAAGGATGACGATCTATACGATAGCGGTAATTCACTACAACCAGAATTGGCTTCACGAGCATCTATTATATTGTCTGATCGCTTTAGATCTGTTCAATGTGTGACATCATCGACTTTTTATGGTAATTTCAGAAATTGATCGGAAATGTGATGCAACAATGTTCGTCAACAGATGCAAATGCCAGTTTAATTACGCTATTACATCAGAACAAATGCATGAAATTTTATTTTAACGGGTGTGAAATATTTGTAATACATATACTTAATATTGTCAAAATAATCATTAGGGTCACTTTAAAACATTTTCTTAAGATCCTGCATGTTCGGCTTCAGCCATCCTTTTTCACTTGAAAGTTGCATCTTGCGAACTTGTGAAATTTAGGTCACGTGACTACTTTCACTTTCTATTTACATTTTGTATATATTTTGATATGTCTGGATGACCAACTAAACATTGATAAGATTCCATTGCAAAAATACAAAAGGACCAGGAGTGGTTCACTATAAGTGTAATTCTTGGCAACCAAAAACTTGTTTCCTAAACCGTTGTGAAACTTCTAGTTTTTCAAACTGCCTTAACCTCCATGCGTTCTAAAAAAACTTGCATTGTACATTGTTGTACTATTTTCAAAACAAATGCGATGTCATCATGTGTTTATTAATAGAAAGTTTCAGTAACCAACTTTTGTTGTAGACAGAAACACCTTCATACTATTGTAAAATATTTTAATACACGAAATCAGAGACAAACGTTGTCAATTCATGAACATAAATAGTTCAATCAACAGCTTTGCCGAGTAGTATCTTACGCTTGATTTGACCCCGTATAAGTTTTCCGTGAATTCAGGGATGTAGGCATGCTTTTTATTTTTATGCCAGGTTGTGACAGGGGGCATTAAGATTTACCCTTCTCCGTCCGTCCGTACGTCCGTCCGTGCGTCTGTACCTCTGTACGTACGTCCGGGATTTTCGTCAAAGATTTATTTGCTTGTCTATGCAGGAATGATTTGATATTTGGTCTGAAGCTTTGGCATGATAAGTTGTACCGTGTCTCCCCTTTTAAAGTCCGTCGCTCATCTACCTCCTGTTTGCCGATATATCTGTATGGCGGGGGCACCCGTGTCCCATGGACACATTTTCATTTATTTCTACAAAGATAACCTACTTGATCCAGCTTTATGAGGTGAAGAGATAAAAAGTGGATCAGCTAAGGCAGCTTTGTAGAAATAGATAATAATAAAAAATAACTTCCAAAAAATTGACGAATGAAGTCCCATAACTGATGCAACAAAAATGCAAAATTTTGCAAAAATTTTGTACATAATTTATGCGTCTGGGGAGACTATTATACACATAGCTGTACAATGGTTGGAGTTAATTAAACAAAGGATTGTCAAATTAAAGCACAACATGTAAACATTGCCTTGAGATAAACGAATAAATTACAATGACTATGCAAAATAAGACAATTGTTCGGAAAAATTAACAAATATTTAGATCGTCATACGCGAAAAACTCTACACAATTTGAAAGCGAAGTGATACGGAAGCAGTGACGTGCCATGAAAATAAATAAAATTAACTCGTGCGCGCACGAGTTACGTTAAATTGAATAAAAAGTCCCATAACTCTTTAAAAAAAATTTCGCAAGTATACAGGTTGTGAAACCGTCATAGACAATAATCATTGAACAAAGAATAGTCAAATTAAAGAGCGACATGTGAAAATTTGCAATGAAGTTGAGGTATGACTTTTACGAGAAAAATCGAAATTTCGCCAATAGGATTCAGATCATGGGACTATCAAAGAAAACAGTAAAGGAAGAGCGCAACATTTAAACAGACAATGGGACATTTGATTATCATTATTCGTACGTCATTAGACAAACATGAAAAACGATTCGCTTAGTAATGATTAATCATCCAGACCTTGCTAGCGGTATTAGAAGTTTTGTCCCTTTGTTTGTTTGATTATATATTTGGAGTTTCAGCAGTTTTTCAGGTCAGTCAGTTTAATAGGTTGGGAAGCAAGGTTGCCGAGAAAGAACAACTGACCATACACACATAATTGACATAAATTATTCGATGATGTACTGTTGCATGTCGGATATATTTGTGGATTTTTTTGGTTGTAAAACGAGGCAAGAACTAAGAACTAAATTAACTACTTGTCATAGATAGATTGTAAACTGGTACTTGGTCATCAATAAATTTTTGGCTTAGTAATAAAAAAATATATAAAAATGCAA
>MJUU01040189.1:0-21155 GCA_002080025.1 Modiolus philippinarum
TGATCCAAGTTAAATAAAAAGCTTAATCGTCAGTAAAAAACGAAAAGTCAGTGAAATAATCATCCTTAGTAGACTAATAGATAGTAAACGAGCTACAAGTTTGAAAAGATTTATCACTTTCAATGAATCAAAATAAATATATTGATAGCGAAAATGCGTACAGTAAATTATCATCGCACAGCAACTATGCGTACTGTTACACTCCAACAATGCGACAGAAGTGACCAACAGAATTTCTTTGCGTAGAGTGGGAAAAATCGTTTTATTGCTTGCAAATTGGATTATTTTGAAAAACCCTTTTCACAAAAGGGAAAGAAGACACTGTTTCATTTTTTAAATAAAACTGAGGCTTAATGGTTCAAATAAACTCCAAGAAGTAGTCAATCAATCACAAAAGCTGGTAGCCTTTCAGAATATCTCCTTTTATCTCACCAAAAGCTATCATTATTGAAAATTTACAACGGGAAAACATATCTACATACAATGATGGAACCATAGTTAAAAAAAATATCTCCATTTGATGCTATAAAGCATGCTTACTTTCTAAGTAAAAATACAGTTCATTCATGCATATATTGTTTATTTCACACCAACAATGCGCCAGTTGACCAACAATCATTTTATCGGGTACAGTGATCCTATAGGGTGGCTTTTCTCACACGCATTTTATATTTTTTCTTGATTTCGGATGGACATTTGACTGATTGAGCATGAAAATGTGTCTTTACCGTCACAGAGTTCAGACACCGTTTTTACACATTTCTCCGCGTAAATTAAAATTATTCTATCAATAGAGAATATCGACACAATTAAAGTAAATACTGTAAAAGTTTTCAGATATACAAACAATCAGTGTAAAAAGTTACTACAATATGGTACACTGATTACTGTCCCCACTTTTAAGAGCACATTTTACCAAACAGTTCCTGTTGTGGTTGCTCTACTGATGAAATGATGAGAAAAACGGAATAGAGACTAAACTGTAGTAATTATTTGATAAAGCAATAAAATTTGAAGTGCATTTTTCTATCATTACTAGCGAATTCTTTTATATTTTTGTTAGGGTAATAGAAGACATTCGTGACGGTAAAAGAAAGATATGTTACGGTAAAGAAAAACTCGTGACGGTGATGACATTTTTGGTCTTAGGAATTCTCTGTTTAAAGAATATTCTGTCAAATGAAAAATACAATGTTTATCAGCATGGATTCTGTTTTTTACTTGCTTTGCTTTGATCCATTTATTTCAACTATCAAAAATAACAAAATGACAAAACATAGATAACTTATCCACACACAAAGTATGGACCTTGATGTAATTTCGAAGTTTTCTGGTCATTAAAGAGAAATATTGACGGAAAAAGATAACATCTGTTAAAAGAAAAAAAACACTTTTGTGCGAATTCTAAAAAAAACGGATAGAAAATGTATTAAGTTTGACTGATACAGTAAAAAAACTAGAATTTTGTCTTCATCGTAACGCTTGTGTCCTAACAGAATGTGACGGAAAAGACGGTGACGGTGGAGACAAATTCGTGAACCGTCAAAGATTTTGAATTTATCTCTGGATGGAATCTTAGTCAGGCAAGTGGTTGTTTTTATGGTACTTGAGCTTTATCTGCTGATGTAATTGTGATGCAGATCGATTGTACTACAAGAAAAATATTGTACAGTGGAACTCTGGAAAACCGGCCCCTCGGAAAACCGGATCCCTCTATAAACCAAACGATATATTTAGGTCCGGAATTTGTACTTGTATAAATAAGTTAAAATTTCCTCTGAAAACCGGCCTCTCCAAATTTCGGCCATATAGATCGGTCCCAAATGCATATTTTCTTTTAAAATTCAACTCTGAAAACCGGACGACTTTTTTCTCGGATAATAACATCGACAAAATTTATTCAATGTGACATATCTCTTGAAATCTTCATTGATAAATAACTGTATTTGAATAGATTAACGACAATATTGATTGAAATTTACAAGAATGCAGGACACTACACTGAAATAGTTAACTCATAGCCTAAACTGACCTTACAGATCATATATTGCACTTCCGGTTTAAGTGTTCGTATTAAAAAGATCGGATTTCGGAACCTCCGAAAACCGGAACCTCTCAAAACCGGCCAATTTCTTAAGTCAAGACAGAAGCCGTTTTTCAGAGGTTCCACTGTATGTACGGTAAAGACGCGTAATAAAGGTACTTCAAACTTACCTATGTTTTTCTCAAATAATTAAAAAATCCGTTATAATAGTAAAAAAAATAATTTCCGAACCACTTAGGATATGTATGTTAAAGGCGTATGGCATAATTATACAAATTTTACTGTAGAGGAATATCATGTTTGGTACTCGAAATGTTCCGTGACGGTAATGACCAAAAATGTGTGGGACAGATGTTTGAAATCAGATATAAAACAGACTAAGACAGAGAAGAGGAAAACAATTTGTGTGCATGTTACCTTAGAACTTACTCTGTACTCATATAAATCACTGTAATTTACATAGAAAAATATATTAAGGGGCAAAAAATGCAAAAATGTTGTCGTCAATACAGATTGGGACATTACCGTCACGTGAAGAATTCTATATGAGACGGTAATTTATATTTTTTTAGAATCGTTCTTTTTCCGCCAAAACTAAGATTAATTGGTTTTTAACATTTCTTTTCTCAATTGGTTATGGTGTGAATTAGTTGATTGATCTTTAAAAAAGTCAGAAATTCGAACAAATTGGTACGTAATCGTCATCGGACAGATTTTCATTACACAATATTAAAGTTGTCAGAGAATCACCCATAGTCCCAATGTATGATAAACAATAATTTATTTATTTTCTTCTAGACTGAAATAACATGATGCAATATAAAATGATTAATTTTTTTGAAAATAATAAACATTTGACATGAACGATTTTTTAAAACCAAAAGTACATGTCATTGTACTAAGCAATATGGCGCCAAGAAACAGGTTTTCCGACTCTCAGTCAGAGAGAAAGGAAATTTGTAATTTATTGAGGATAACACGACTGGAAAATATGGCAGCGTAATTTTGGCATGTGGGTTGCTTTCTGTTGAATGTATAGACGTTTACAGAAATAAGTATTTTGGTTATATCCCCTGATTACGATCGGTCCGCCATTAAGAGGTAGACGGGTACCACACACAGTACATTACTTATACTGATAAATTATTGAAAAAAAAACACTTTCTAGCATTTTTCATTTCAAGACATGAGTTTGTTTCACCTACATTTTAAAGTTTTAATTGATCTTTGTTATTTGTGTAATAATTATAGAATTTATAGGGATATCCAGAGATATATGCTTAACGTAAATCTTATGTTAAAGCACATAAAAATATTTCACAGAGTAATCATAAAACCTGAAATGATTTATGTAATGCCAGGTGTAACTATCCCAATAAACAAGTTGTCAACCTTTCTTAACACAGGTACCTGTATCGTGACCCTTTGAAATATGCCAGCTACGCTTTAATCTAACTGAATGTGAAAAAAATACAGTTTATTAAAAAAGTTTTGACAAAAAAAAATAAATGAGGAACTAAAAGATACATAAAAAGCATTTGTATAGCTAGATTTGCCTGTCTTAAAATATGTACTTCACAGGTATAATCTCAAAAGAACTTCAATAAAAGAATGGAAAATAGGCAAATTTCGCGGATGTTATATGGCAAAGTGGATTATCAAACAACGTCAGAATACACCTATTTGGAAGGTGTGTATTGCAGGTGTTTCACTTGAAAAAGGTGTACTTTAAAAATAACCCACAACTCGGATACATCGTAATTGTAAAAAAATTGAAGCTTACGGGGAGCCCCCTTTTCAGATATCAAGATATTCGATCAAAGTAAATATAACACTGATAATGCAATACACATAACTAACAGAACAGAACACACGATAACTATATTTGAAGCCGATGGGGAGCTCCTTTTTAAAAAAGAAAATGCGATTAGGCTTTTTATGTGAAATGCACATTATGCAATATACCTAAAGCAAAGCTGATTGAGGACCCTCTATTTCAAATAGCACGTAAGCAATACACATAAAACGTTTCTGCATTCAGGAGTATGAAACTTGTACAGAAATGAACAGTAAAAACACAAAATAAAATTTAATCTTAAAAATATCTTTAGCTAAAAAGATTTTGATTTGACTTGTGATTTTCAATTTTCAAATTATTAAACTTGTCCATTGAAATCCCATAAATAAAAGTTCATTCAGTAAATCAACTGAATGCAAACCATCAGTCATTGCCATAAAAAAATTCGCACTGAAGCGCTATTTCCTTTTCTTTTTGAGAAATGAGACAAACACAATACACAAATTTTACAGAAAAAGTACGTATCCCTTATTTATTTTTATTCTATTTTTTTTAGATTCACAATGACTTTTTTATTCATACCAAAAAGAAGAAATTTTATGCATAATCTGAAAGGATTTTTTGCTAATGAAGTATTTAATACTGGAAGAAAATGTGTATTTAGAATTGGATTAAAAATGAAAATATTTTTAACAAAAATAACGGAAAAGCTTTATCAAATATATATATAACAGCTGAACAGACGATTAAATACTTGTCAAAAGCGTGAACTCCATCAGTTGTGTATTCGGTCTCGGAGATGGCTACACGATTCGTAGGAAGTAGAATTTTCTGTATGGTATCAAGTCGTTCCGTCCCCAAACCAGTCCGTCCCCAAGTAATTCCGCCCCAAGTAGTTTCGGCCACAGTCGTTCCGGCCCCAGTAGTTCCGGCCCCTAGGTCGATTCGTCCCCAAATATATTTTCTAGGGATGTCAAAATGCATGCCACCCGAGTACTCTGATTCAATACTCGAGTATACTCGAGTACTCGGTGATCTTTTGAAACGAAAATTACAAGACTGCAAGGTTCTTATCATTCAATGAAATGAAAAATTTAGATGTGGTGTAGCGCCATTAAAAATTGAAACTGGTCGGTATGAAAGGTTAGAACTAAATGAAAGATTATGCATAAATTGTAATGATGTAGAAGATGAGAAACATGTATTGTTAACATGCCCATTGTATGAAGATCTTAGACAGTCACTGTTTATAGATATTACGAGATGCAATAATGATTTTTCAACTCTTTCTAATGATGAAAAATTTTCATTTTTATTCAGTAATCATGAAATATGTAATTCTGTTGCCAAAACCTGCAATAATATTTTAATGAGGAGAAACGGTATTTTATATTCTAAGAATTTAAGATGACGAATGTTCATTTTTTTTATATTTTAAGCATATAGTATGCTGATGAAAGTTTTAATACACATATTGTATATAACCATATACTGTATATAGGTTTTTACACAATCTCTCATAATTCTTTTAAAATGGCACATACATGATAGTTTTTAAGTGTATATTCAACATATTTTATTATATGTATTATGTATTTTAACTGTATATGATTGTATGTGGTGAGACTTTAATAAAATATTGAATCTGAATCTATATAACTACAATATTGCTCAAATGCCATAACAGGAGCACCAATTACTGTTTGTGTACCATTATAGCCAATCAATGGTTTGATTTAAAGCGAAATTGTATACAAGTTTTTTATAACAACTTGTTTTTGTTAAGAAACGCGCTTGTCTAATTAATAAAATTGAATAAATCACAATTAAAGCTTATATAAACATCTTGGGACAACACGGTTTTAATCAAATAAAATTTCAGTAAAGACAAAGTGTGCATTTTCGGCATTTCAGTTATTAGACAGCCGATTTATTCAAAAGCACTATGGAGCCGCAAATATGTCTTTAGGTAACACTCTGGCTGCTCAGCTATATGTACCTTAACTTGAACAATTCAATCCCTCTCCGTATCCGATTCTCTCCTTCTACGAAGGTTAATGGAGCGATCGTAGTGAGTGGAATATTATTCGGGTTACATGTACTTACATATTTTAGTTAAATCGACTCCTCGTATAATCATTTTAATTTCAAATGTTGATATAAAGCAAGTAGATTAAAAATTTTAAATAGCATAGACTGACTACACGTTTCTTTACATGTTCAATATATGTTAGTTAAAGTGTATATCTAGGGGGCACCGCAGTAACGAGTTTATTATGTTTTAAAGCACAATGCTTTGAAATACGGAGGCAGTCGTATTAACAAAGAGAATGACAGTTTTAATGCCGAGTATTCGAGTACCAATTAGGTACTCGATACTCGTACCTTCCGAGCGATACTCGAGTATTCGAGTACTCGTTGACATCCCTAATATTTTCCCATTATTGCTTGGTATATTATATATTCCAAGGGCTGATTGTCATGATAACCTTCATAATCATAACTTCGATCTCATCTGAATCCAAAATTAAAACCGGAAATTCTAGTAACCTCCCATGTTGAGTGTGAAGTTATCGTAGGTACATAGATTTGCATACTGATTCTTGGAAATGAAATTGGAGCAATTACTCTTGTATGTTAATTGTTTTCACTTTGAATCTCTTTGAGGGCAAATTGATGACATCAGGGTGATGAAAAACAAACTTTAATTTCTCCTTTTTTTAAAGTGATTTTGCCTGATGATTTATGTTTTACTTTCAAACTAGCAAACTTTGAAAGTATATACACGATATGCATGCTGAACGGTCAATTTGATGCTCTTCAAAAGAATTTATATGTCTTGAATTACCAAAGTAAATTATTATAATGCTACAGCTATGACGACTATATATATGTTTGTTTCTTAAGTATTAAACCTTCAAGTTGAAAACGAGGTAATTTGAAAGGGTTAATATCCTTAAACTGAAAAGTTGAACACTTAAATAGCAAAAATATTTTATTTAATATCAATGCCAAATATAGAAAAATAGCATGCAAATTATATGGAAATTTACGTTACAATGTTTTGGTGTTGTTTGTAATCTCAGTGGTGATATTATAGGCTTATTCCATTACATGTGTGTTGTTTTTCTTAGCTTCGCCTTTTAGGTGATAATCGTAGTTTTGAAAACAAAATCAAAGAAATTTTCCAATCAAGAGAAACATCAAAATAATTAACTAATTAATAAGTCAAATATTTTTTTATCATTTTAATACCAATTTGACCACCCATATTTAAGAAAACGTCCGTTTTTAATTGGCTTCTTTATATACCATAGTATGAGCTAATTAGTCTAATTAATTAAGTGATTTATACAAGCAGATTCATGCAACTTGTTTGTTTAAATAATTAAATTTATAAATGGGGCCGAAACTACTTTCAAATTGGGACCGAATATACTTGAGGTCGTAACTACTGGGGACGGAACGACTGGGGACGGAACTACTTGGGGACGGAACGACTGGAAAAGTACAGAATGTTTTTCCAGTCGTTCCGTTCCCAAGTAGTTCCGCAGAGAATAGGATTTTGTTGGGAGAATGGACTGCCTTTGCAGGTAGGTCTGCTTTGGTCAGTCTACGTTACTTTCTGTTCAACTTTTTATGGCAATGTTTTTGGTATCGGAGATAACATTCGAATTGTTTGTAGCATGGGAGCTATCGTCTGCATGTCTACATGACGCCCATTATCTGCTTGCGGAGTTTCTCTGTTATTTTAGTAAAAAAAATGCTTGTTGCAACTCCTCGTCGCGATTTTGAGGATCTCTTTCAACATATGTAATCACAGGGCAAGAAGTTGAAGCGATGTGTATTGCCTCCATTTTATTTCATAAACAAACGCGTAGGAATCGTGTCAATTTCAGGAATGTCAACCGTGAAATCTATACCTTGATGATAACAGGATTAATGACAAACTACATTAGAATGATTGTTATATAGCCTTTTTATTACGGCCTGGCATGAAATAGCTCTATGTTGTATGGTAACTTGAAATCGCCTTCACATATTTTATAAATTTTATGCACAGTATTTGACTTATTCAAAATAGGTCCCTTTCCATTTTGAGGAAAATAATTGGTTAATGGTCAACCAAATGTTTTGATATGATCTGCACTGAAGAGACTGAGACATAATTGGTCAAAATGGCCATATATGCATAAACCAAATTTACAGAAACTGAGATATTTTGTTATTTATAAATGTGCATATGAAATTCGGCAAACAGGTCACATTATCAAATTATGCAGGTGGTCAAATTTGAGAAAAGGGACTGCTCTGCTTTTAGGCAAGACAGCTGATTATTTTTTTTTTCCTGTAAGGCCGTTGATTTTTTTCTTTTCTAGTTTTCGATCCCTCCTACCTTAAAGATTAAGGCCCAAATTTGAAAAAAAAAATGCTTTTGAATTTTTTTGCTACCATACAAATATTTGGTCTAAAATTCAATAAAATTCCTATTATCTTAATCCAAATTACAGTTGTGATAATATTGTTGTTATTGCTATGATAGTGGAAATGAAACAAATGTTAAGGGGGTAGACCTCGGGTAGGAGGAGATAACTTCGTTTTTCACTTTTTTATTACTTACACCAAAAAATAGAATCATTGCAATAGGTATGGTTAAAATTTTTTGTAAAATTTTTCCACACAGCAAATAAATATTCACTTTGTCATGAAAACAAATACCTAACATCCAGTTATGTATAATGAGTGCATTTTACTCTACATTTTTGCAATGCTGTCCAAAGATAATGAAAATATGTAAAAGTCGGATTTTTTCCAAGGGAGGTAATTTATAGCACAGATTCAGCAATTTTATTGATTTTTACCCACTTAATTATAAATTTAGAAAAAATGGGACGGTAGAGTTTTCTTAAATTTTAATATATCTTACATATACTAGTATTCTTTCTATTCGCAGTTTTTGGTGAAAATTAAACGACAAAATTTTTTACAAGAAGTGTTAAGTAGTGATCAAAATAGAGAAAAAGTTCAGCCTATACTGTTCAAAACACCCATATACTTCAGTTCAAACTAGTTAAATTTACTATCATTATTGATGCTTACTTTCACACGTGTCTAAACTACAGAATTTTGCATTTGAAGTAATTTTGAATTAAATACAAATTGAATAAGAGCCAATCTTATACACCACAAATAAGTCCTAAAAGGACCATATAATATGAGGAAACATGGTATCTTTGATCACCTTTTGACAAAAATCGGGACGGTACAAATTGTTGAAAATTGCTTTAAGTCGACAAAAACATATGTTGTTTAAATACTGAAAATATTTTAAAAAATTAAACGAATGGACAATTTTGGGCTTCCCCAGGTCTACCCCATTAAGTGAATACGTAAAGCCATTGACTGATAAAATAGATAAACTTACACATAATTTCGAAAGTGAAGTTAAAGCTTTGAAAAACAAAGTCCAGGAAAAAGAGTAATTGTCAATCTTCAAAGCCAAATTGAAGAAAGTAGAGACACAATAGCTAAGCTTCACTCAGAGGTAAAAATGCATAAGTTACAAATAAACGAATATAAATCCGATGTTCAAAATAAAGACGAACAGCGAAAATTTAGCGAAAAATTAACAGGTCGGTTTGACGCCATAGAAAACATATTAAAAGAACGGTTTCCAAAAAATAAAATGACATATAGTGACATTGTGCGAGATAAATTGAATTGCATTCCAAGGGCAGACAATGGCAATAACACTGATACAAACATTATTCCAGACTATTACAACGAACCTATACACGAAAATACACGCGACGAATTTTGAGTATTCAAATGGTGGTAATATAAATTATGTCAATTCTTCTTTCCATGGTAATGGTGGAAACAATTTGGAATCAAGTGATGGTATGGATCAAACCATTGAAACGAGAATAACTAATAGTGATACTGCGATTTTCCGTGGGATCGTGAGAAAGCGAACGAAACGGATCGTCTTGTACAATGTGAACGCCGATAGGCCATTCGAACTATGAGCAGTGCTGTACGAACATATGCTGAACAAAAGGATGTGCATGTTACATTTACTAAACTTTTAAAGCGCCGTGATAATAGAGGTAGATCAACATATATAATGAGAGTGAATTTAAATGAATATGACTTTAGTAACAAAATAGATAATGTCAGTGAGTTTTGGCCGAAAGGAGTGTACTGGCGAGAGTACATTCCGTACAATAAAAAAACACTACAACAACGAAACAGACATACATTATGGAGGATATTTAACTTGTAATTTTTGTTGTTTATATGCTATAACGCTTGTCAACATGGAACATGAGAGGTGCTATGTATGGCACCTCTTACCTCCAGACTGTCTTAGATGATTCAGATATTTGCGTATTAACTGAACATTGGTTAAATGAAACTAACATATCTTTTTTAAGGAGCTTTGCTGATAAATTTAGCCTGACTTATTGTTTTGATCAAAGTTGTCATAAATTATCCAAAGGTTCAGGTGGCTGTGCTATTTTGGTAAGAAAGTCATTAAATTTTAAGGTTTGCAATCTTTGTGAATGATAGAATTTGTGGCATTAGGCTTAAATCAGTCAAATATCAAGACATTTGTATCATATGTGTTTTGTTGCCATCTACTAATCATGGCGTAGAAACTTATTTGAAATATATTGATAATTTATGTTCATATTCTGATATGTTTTGTGAAGATTTTGTTACTATAGTTGGCGGTGACTGTAATATTGATATCACAAGTAGTGTTACCTGACGCATTTTTAAATTTTGTGAACGACAGAAATTTATGTCCTGCACCTTTGTTGCAAGGTAGAATAGGCCCTAAGTATAGTTTCAGGTCTAACGATTTTAGTAAGAAAACCTTGTAAGACTATATTTGTCTCCCTGAATTTATATCAAATGATATCCATTTATTAGAAGTCAAATCAAATTGTCCTTATGAAGTATCTGATCACTTTCCTGTTTTAGTTCAAGTGAATATTGATATGTTATGCAGTACATCAAAATAAATAAAAATAGTAAGACATTGAAGTGGTCTTAAGCAGATGAGTTTGAATTAAAGATGTATCAAACAGAAATTGATATATATATATATATATATATATATATATAAACTATTAAACTTTGAATTTAAAAGTAACAATAATACGCCCAAAGATGTTGAAATGTTCATCTCTTCTAACAAATGTGTTTCATATGGCAGCTAATTCGTGTATACCGTTTGGAAATTATCGAATATACTTGAAACCTTATTGGAAAAGTTATAATTTAGATGTGTTCCACTATGAACAAAGAAACGCTAGACGTAATTGGCTGACTAAAAATAGACTAAGAGATAAAAATGACCAAAGTTACACTGATTATAAAGACAAAAAGCGTCAATTTCGCAAGAAAAAACGAGTTGCCGAAAAGCTTTGGAAGGAACAGAAATTCGAAGACATTGAAAGTGCCGCCGAGATGGACATTGCCGAATTTTATCGAGTAGTTTGTCATATGCGAAAAACAGGTCCAACTACTTTAAAACTCTCTTATAAAGACAAAACAGAAACAACAGATGATGCAATATGTAATCTGTGGGGTGAATACTTCTTTGATTTATACTCAGAACAAACTACTAATAATTTTGACGAGTCATTTTATAGTGAGATCACATTGAAAGTGAAAAACTATTTTCAAAGAAGTAAAAAGGTATATGTACCTGAACTAGAGAGTGAAATATCTGTAAATGAGATCCGTGATCAAGTTTGTACTTTAAAATCTCGAAAAGCTTCGGGTCCTTATTGTGTAACAAATGAACACATTATTCATGGTGGAAACCAGGCATTGAAATATATTTGCAAACTTTTCAATATGATATTGGAAACAGAGTATTTGCCAGCGACGTTCAGCCATGGAATTATAATACCTTTATATAAAGGCAATAATAAGGATAAAACGGTGCCGAACAGTTATCGTGCGGTGGCAAGATGGACTCTTGTTTAAGTTTGGAATAAGTCTTGTAAACTATGGAAAATTGTATATACTTTATATAAAACTGCCACAGCACATGTAAAATTTAATCACCTGACAAATAAAGTGTTTCAAATACAGCAAGGTGTTGGACAAGGACGCGTTATGTCGGCTTGGTTATTTGCACTGCTTGTTAACAATATGATCTCTCAAATGATTGAATCAAACTGTAGGCTAGTCATCGGACATTTGCATATCCGTCGATTTTACTGGCTGATGATACCACGGTATTGAGTGGTACACATTATGGACTTGAAACATTATTAAACGTAGTAAGTGAATACGCTCGAAAATGGAGACTAAAATATAATGCTACAAAAAGCAGTTGTCTTGTGTTCAAGCCATCATCTGCGCAAAAAAACGTAAACTGTTCTTTTGAATTTGCTAATAACACAGTACCAGTCAAACGCTCAGTGATATATGCTGGCACTTTAATAGACTCAATACTGAAAACGTCCGACCGTACTGGAAAAATATGTAACAAACTTAAACAGAAATTACACTCACTACATAGTATTGGTATGAAACCAAATGGAATGAACGCTGTAACTAGTTTAACTGTGTGGAAGCGCATTGTCTTAACAACAGCGTTATACTCTTGTGAAACGTGGGGCCCATTTAGCGGAAATTGAAATGCTGGAGAGGACCCAGCGGTATTTTATCCGTTATATATTAAATTTTGATAGACGTTCACCATCTGACGCTTTAACAAGTACTATTGGTCTATAGTCAATGCAAGGTCTCGTTGATAAACATAAATTAATGTTTTTAGGGCGATTATGCAGGGCAAAACATAATACAACCCATAAACAGTTATTTAACTTGCGTCTTAGTCAGATTCTTCAAGGTGATCTCAACAAAAGCTCGATAACATGGGACTTACTTAAGATTTTAGCAAAATATTACATGTTTTCATTTATCGAAAATTATATTGAAGATGTTTTTATTCCTGATAAAAAGTTGTGGTCAAAAATTGTTAATCAGTCGGTTGATATATTCGAGGAAAATAAATGGCAAAAATCAATACGGCAAAGACCGGAACTGCGCCGATATTACCAAATTCATGATTGTTTGACTTCACATAGGCTTGTTAGACTTGCTACTGTTAATCAACATATTAATACAAAATTCTTGATAATTCTTAAACTTGGTTCAATTGCTATATAAGATGGCCAGTGCGCACTTTGCGGTCAATACGATTTTGATATTGTGAAACATTTGATGCTTGGATGCGAAAAACTATTACAAGCACGGAACATGTTTATGGTATTGTAGATGTTTTATCTGTTAACGAAACTGTACAATTTTTGAACAGGATGAAGATGATATTATGATTTCTCTACTTGGAGGTGTTACCGAGTTTATTAAATCTGTTGAAGCTGATACATGGAAAAGATTGATGTACTGCATAGCAGATCATGTATCTTTTATGTATTCCCATTTCAAAAGTGTTCTTTACCAGTATAGATATAATTTTGGGTACTAATATGCACTACATATATTTGATAGTTTTCATTTGTATAATTTGTAATGTAAAAACTGATCTTGCGTGTATACATGTATATGTAGTTTAATTAGTTTTTTATGTTTAAAATGTTCTGTGTTTAAAAATGTATGTAAAATCTTCAATTTATTGGAGGAAATAAAGAAAATCAATCAATCAATCAATCAATCAATCAACCAACATTTAGGAAAAAATTCGTAAAACCAAAAATTTAAAAACAGTGGCCTAAACAACTAAAGGTGAAAGTTAATAAAAATGTTATGGAAAATTCTCTTTGACGCATTCACAACTGATGTGTGTTTCACTTTCTGGTTGGCCACATTGTTAAAAATTTTTTTACCTTTTCAAAGATGTTGACCCCTATACCCTTATAGCATGTACAGGGTACTATTTCACTGTTGTTTCTGATGAAAATGCAGCCTTTCCAAAAACTATATGGTGTTGAAACCTTTTGAAACATAGCACACACAAAGTGTTAAAGAAAGGAATGCAAATGAATCTAAATACTACAGGTTTGTTTCATTAGAAAGTTATGTTTTTGTGTACTGATAAATCGATCATCTTGCATGATCAACCAAAAAAAAAATCATATCGGTCCTTGAGATGTTCTTTGTTCAACTCTTTATTGAAATGTAACGCAGTAGTCATACAAATTTGAACATTGCCCTAATTTCATGTTGTTTGTTGTCACTGGATCCATCCCCGGTCCCGTCCCGTTTCTCCAAAATGTAACCGAAGGCTGCCAGTTGTATGACAGAACACAAAGGTTTTACTTTGAAAAATCTCCGAAGGAACTTTTTTGTTAATCAGAACTACTATCTATTTAGAACTAAATTAAAATAATTTTGATTAAATTTACCGTCATTCAAAGAGTTAAGATTAATTATTATAAGTTTCGTCTTTTTAACAAATTTTCAATTTTTATCAATTCTCACACTAGCCAATCAAATCAACATTCTTGCGTGTATTTCATTCATATCTTGTACACACATGATATGAGCAAAATACACGGTTGATTAATTTCGTTCATTCAGTGTAGATGTTCAGCGTATAGCGTGTATGTATGCAACTAATCGTTTGAGGCGTGTATGAATGCAAAGAATCGTTTGAAGCGTGTATGAATGCAAAGAATCGTTTGAAGCGTGTAATTCATTCTGTTTTCCGTTCTCTCCACTCTCGTGTACACTCCGTTCGCGTTCCGTTCATGTTGTAACGTTGAGCGTTCAACCAACTATAAAAGACAAAACAAAACAAGACACGAAAAGAAATAAAAAGAAGAAGAAAACTTGTTAAATTGTACTTACCTGTACTTGTAGTTTCTACAGAAATATTATTAATGTCAAGTTATTTTATCGATACACAATATCAATAGATAAGAGTGTGATAGTTTATTTGTTTAATTGATAAAGTTTTTCAATAAAATATTTATTTGTTGTCTGATCAATAAAGTATGTTTGAACTAGGTCAAATCATTTTTAAAGGAAGAAGAAATCAAACATTTTTATCATGTTTGAGCTACATTCCAAAAACGATGCCATTGTTTTTACTTTTGAATCGAAATCAAATGTATTTTTTTTTTTGCACAGTTGTTTCCGACATCCGACATTATTTGCAATACCTGAATGTTTATTATCAGTGTTGTTTAATTTGCAATACCTGAAAGCTTACTGTCAGTGTTGCTTCCGTAATCTGACAGTTATTTCAATACCCGAATTTGCTTCCGACATCTGACCATTATATGCAATATCTTTATGTTAGTTGTCAGGTTCTACCGGTGATATGGGATAAAAGGTATTTCGAAAAGCGTATCTTTCATTCTCGTTAAATCATGGTGAAGAAAAGCAAGTACAGTTACAGAAAGCAATACCCCTGCATTTACTGCAGCCAGGACTGTGAAGGTTTTTCATTCACGAGCGTGCCATTCTCGGGGGGGGGGGCACTCCATAATTTTTTTGGTAGGGGTGAGCCGCTGGCACACAAGGACCCCACCCTTATCATATATTAGGAATCCTAAAAATATATACCTTATCACACATTTTTAGCAGAAAAGTAATCATATATAATGCAGAAAAGTATACCTTGTCATATATTAGGATGAATACTGTTAATTCTTTATTTTGAATCAAAAAGTAGAAAATTACACACAGTGTAATACTTTATTAATGTAGATATGTCAAACGCTAATTAGTATCTGATTTAGATGCTACAAATTGACCTTATCACAAAATCTCATCTGAAATTCCCTACCCTATCACATATTTTCATCACAATTTACTACCCTAATCATATAATCCCCCCCTAGGTGCCATTATTTGATAGGGTGCCATCAGGGAAGAAAGTAAATGAATACTTTTTAGTTGATGACACAGCAAATGTCCATAGAAGAAATGAAGGGAAGACATGTGAGTTTAGGGACGACTGTGGAGTATGGGAAGCAAGAAATGGGGCATCATACCGTTAGATCCACAACAATCATATGTTGTTACAGTTCATCGATGCTATGCTGACTGAAAAGGGACAGACAGCATCGTAAGAGAGTCACGGATCAAAAACAAAAACAAAAACAAAAACAAAACGTGTTTTGTGAAACACTTAAGCCCCGATGTAGCAGTCAAGAAGAAACATTAAACATGACCAGAAATTTAGGTAATTCTGAGAAATTAATACATGTATACATTTATATATTCTGCCATCAATGAAAAGTTATGATTTCTTTGGATGCAAACACAGAAGTTACCCAAAGGATCCCACCACAGATCAGACATTATCAAGAAGTAAAATAACTTTCACAGCCCTTTCTTTATTTAACTCATTGTGTTTCTATCTATCAGTGCTATCGGTACTTTGAGTATTCAATTACTGCATCAGTACTTTAATCATCTAATTGCATAAGAGATATTTTATAATATAATCTTTATAGCCGAAAATAATAAATATTTTAAGTGAAAATCCAAAACTATTTACCTGTCATCAGAAATTGAAAAATAATAAAAAAACGTAAGCAGATAAGACACCAAACTGTGAAATACAAATCAGGTTCTCTTACCATTCAAAGGATAATCAAAATGTTAATGAAACTGTACTAAATACTAGTAATATAAAAGATCTTATTTCAATACTAATTCTGTAGAAATCCAGAAACATTATCCCATCAATGAATTTATTGTTCCTATATGTAAATATAGATAAAAGAAAAGTATTACATCAGAAAATATTTTTAGTAACACATATATATATATATATATATACCTGTAATAGTAAACATAAGTCGCGGAACTTTGTTTGAGCGACTTGATAAGTACACCTGTGAAATACAAAACTATTCAAAGGATATACAAAATGTTTAAGTTTAAAAAGAAGAAAACATGCCAAGGTCAAGGTCGCAAGGTCAAATATTCTGGTTCGAACTGAAAGGCCTTTCAACAAGGAAGACATTCAAAATATGAAAGCCCTATCACTTACCATTAAAAAGATATACTGAATGTAAAGTTTTTATGCAGTTGTTCACATGCTAAGGTCAAGGTCACAAGGTCAAATATTCTGGTAAAATGAAAAGGTTTTGCCACAAGGATTGCACATGCAAATTATGAAAGCCATGTAACTTGCCATTTAAAAGATATATCCAATGTTGAAGTTTATTTTTTCTTCAAAAAGTCCATCATATGCCAAGGTCAAGGTCACAAGGTCAAGAGTTTTGGTATAGTTGGAAAGGTCTTGCCACAAAAAATACACATGCAAAATAGGAAAGCCCATCTCTTACCGTTCAAAAGATATACCAAATTTTAAAGTTTTTTTGTGGACAAACAGACAATCAGAAAAACAGACAGACAGACGGAGAGACCAAAAACTAAATGCCCCCCTGAATCTTCGATTCACGGGGGCATAAAAAACAAAAACAAAACAAAATACCGAAGTGAGAAAGCAATAAGTTGAAAAAAAAACACACACACACACACATGAAGAACAAAATGGAAACAAAACAACAAGTTACTGTAAATTTGTCATTTCTTCATTGCGGAACCACATTTGTTCTTTATCCTCCCCATTTCTGTCTTTAATCTCCTCATTCTGGTATATAATAACTACATTTTGATATATAATACAGTCGTACATTTTGATATATAATACAGTCGTACATTTTGATATATAATAGAGTCTATTTCGGTTCCATTTCAGTCCATTTCGGTTCCATTTCGGTACATTTGGTTCATTTCGGTACATTTCGATCTATTTCGGTATATAGACCAGCCCGTAAATTTATACATCTAGCAGTGGTACAAGCCTTGAAATCGACACACATATTGAGAAATGACATGCCTCTAAAGTGCTTAACCACCGTGATAATCGTATTTTAATTTTAAACCACATGTTAAAGAATTAAAATTAAAATTGTTTACTGATTTAATTACGGGTACATTGTTTAACAAGTTTTTTCCCCGACATTAACGTTACAAGCCATGACCCTAATGATCGTTTCACTGTAGCAGTGATTCTGTAGTATTTTTTCAATAAACGAATCATTGTTATTTTTTTGTTGTTGAGAGTCGTTGAAAATCCGAAAAAAATATTGAACTTTCTAATGTTTAAAATAAGCGGAATAGAAGAACAAGCATACAACTCATAAAATTCATGTGAGATAAGACAGGAATTTTTGTGATTAAATAATTCAAAATGGACAATTTGTTCATGGAAAAAAGACTTTAAATGCATTTTTCTTGAAGTTCTATATTAACTGATGTTCCCACTAGATGAGTTACGGAAATAAAAAAAAATCACAAATTTGGAAAGGGTTTACTCAAGGACTATTCTAATACCAATAAATTCTATACATAGATTATATAGATTGTCTTTTTCATTTGGATGGTGTTCTTTAGGCATCTCTTTAATGTTCTTTTATATTTGTGTTTTTCTTTCATTTGTCTTTGGAATGCCACTTTATTTCGTATCTTTCAAAAAAAAAAGAATTGATATTGTCTTATATCAAAACTTGCTGCCACTGATAGCAGTATTTGAGGAGGCATCGACATAAAAATCATACTTTACAAAGCAAGAATTAAGCAGATGATTTGTTCAATATATCACAGCGGTTGCATGCAAGAAATCGTTAAATGTATATTCCAAAAAGAAAACACTAAATGTTACTATGAGTTACATCGGCAAACGAATCCCGAAGCCAAAAATGAAAATCAAAAATCCATATCACGGTAATTAATATCCAACACGAATTGAGACAGCATCACAAAGACAAAAGAAATAGACAATGAACAAGAACGCCACAAAACTAAAGCACTAGCAGTGTGAACCCCTATAAAAACTGAGGTATCATCAGGTGCTCCGGAAGGGTAAGTATGACCTGTACAACGCGTGAGAAGAGGGGTACAACAAATGACATGAAACAATAAAGGAAATACTTACTATTTATACTTGTTTTATGTTTTTTTCAGTTTTCTCTTGACTGTTGCTTTTTCGGGATCACGTCAGTGGTCCGACAGTCATTAGTCCGACAGTCATTAGTCCGACGGTCATTAATCCGACAGTCATTAGTCCGACGGTCATTAGTCCGACAGTAGTGACTGCCTTAGAATGTTTCAAAGTAATTTTTATGCAGCTGCAAAATTTGGCGGTCGCTTTATGGCATGGTTGCCGGTGTCGTTGGCGTCTATGAACAGCATATCTTTGGTTTTAGTGGACGAATCATTATCAATTTTGGAATAAGATGCAGGAGAATATAGATTCATAAAGGGTATAGCTCTATAAAACTCTTGCATATCGATATGCACATCTAAAGAACGTGATCAATAACTGTGTGAATTCTGGATGTAAACAGATAAAAGACATAGTTGTGGAGCCGACAAACTAATTTTACAAAATTATAAGTGAAAAATATCATAAATCTCTGACAACGGGTCGATAATTGCACAACTAGGCATTGTGATAAAAATAAGCCTATAAAGCTTTTTGCAGTCGGATCGAAGATATAAACTAGGACTCTCATGTGAGCCTGTAAAGCTACCCTAGTGTACACTGATTGAATAAGAATTCACATAGCTTTTATGATTAATCTTAGGCGACAGTCATTTGGTTGTTAAGTCAGTCATCTGGTAGATTGCTGTCATGTTAAAATGCCCAGTAAATATCAACTTTATCTGCACTGAAGAGACATAAGTTGTCGAAATGCGCATATGCAGAAATTCAATTCACAGTAACTTCGGTATTTAGTTATTTGTTACAACTGGGTCGATGCCACTGCTGGTGGACTGTTAGTCCTCGAGGGTATTCACCAGCCCAGTAGTCAGTACTTCGGTGCTGACCCGAAAGCCGATTATATTTGGAACCTTACAATATCTAAATTTTTGTAAATTTTGTTGAAAATTAAGGAGTATCTCCCTCATGCAAAGCTCTGTCCTAAGCTAATTTTGACTTTATATTTAGATCATATTGGTTATTTGTCCTCTGTCAGTTTTTACATATCTTTGAGTTAATGGTCCTCCAAACGTTTAGATTTTATCTGCACTGAAGAGACATAAGTTGTCGAAATGCGCATATGGAGAAATTAAATTCACAGTAACTTCGGTATTTAGTTACTTGATATGCGAGACGGTTTTCAAGAAATAGCAATGTACATTTTCCCATAGGGCCCACTATTGAACTATGATCTCAAGTTACACCCATCCTGGATCTACGTTGGGTACTAAAATCATACATTTCTTTAATGACCATCATTTTGACATACCTAGTTAATATCAACGTGATGTATGAAACAGTTTTCAAGCAACAATTTACAACATTGTCCTATGTTAAGCTATCCCTTGTGGCAGCTATTTTGTATTTACATTGGTACAGATATGCAAAACTTGGTAGATGATTGGTCATTATGTTACCATGCCTAGTTAATATCAAATTGATGCATGAAACAGTTTTCAAGAAGTTCCAATTTACAAGGGTTTGCAATACGTTAAACTATTTTCCAAGGCGGCGGCCATCCTGGATGAGATGGGAACCTGGTGAAGATATATACGAAAAATATTGTATTTCTTGATAAGCTGGACACTTTTGCTGTTCAAACTTAAACTATATGTCAAATAGTTTTTGAAATACAAGACAAAGTGTATATAACGAAAATTTGACAAAAAGGCTATAACTCCTATATGGACATTTAGATTTTCTTCGAAATTACCAGAATTGAAAATCTTGGTATGCTGAACATGTTTGCAACTCAAAAAAAAAAAAATACCCTCTATGTTATATATTAAGTGACAACAGCCATGTTGATTGGTCTACGGACCGAAAAATATTAAACTTGAAAGTGAATGTCCTGGTAATGGTTCACTGGTTCACGCTATGTTTGGTTACAATTGGCCCAGCGGAGTAGTATATGGGCACGAACAAACTCACATTTGTGTTGGTGGATCGTGGTGGATCACCGGAAGTGACGTAGACCGGAAATGACGTGACCAAAGTCACGTGACCGGAAACGGAAGTCACGTGACCGGATGTAGACGTGTTTGGATTGCACATGCGCAACCGGAAGTGGTATTTTTTGAAGCCCTAGTCGGGCCTTTTGACCGGAAATGACGTGTTGGAACAACACGTGACCCTGCAAGGGTCATGTCTGACCTTACTACAGCGCGCACTCGCGACCGGAAGTGGGCGTAGCCCATGGTATAGACCGGAAGTCGGGTGTTTTTCCATAGTCGGAACGACTCGGACATGGTCTTTCGGATGTTTTTGGAAGTTATCGTTGTTTGTTGATCTGTTGGTGTCTTCTATCACGTCCG